>NMRA01000344.1:172498-192240 GCA_002633005.1 Phoronis australis | reverse complement strand
GTAAGGGGGGGAGTGGAATGCAGGGAAATGGGGTGAGAGGATTAAAAGACTACCATATTTGCTAGCACTTCACCAGTACCAAAACACTTACAATGAGAACAGTTACAAGTGTCACTGTCGCTGGTGGTTTGAGTTTCCTCGTAACTGCCACCTGTTAGCACTTTTGCGGCCATGAGGTCCTCTTAGCACAGAATCACTAACTGTTGTGTTAATCACCGTAAGGAAAATTATGAGACCATTTAAGGACAGCCAAAGGCTTAATTCGATTTTTGTTTTAGACCAGCTAATGCAGCTTAACCCGCAGCATTGAGATCAGCTAAACCAACATTGACGCCACCTGGAGGTGATGAGACGATCAGCAAGTTGCGGTGACATTTACAACATTGTTTTATAGGAAGAATCAAGTAGTGTGTTTTCATGACCAAAGTTGCAGAATGGTAAATATTTGAACAATTTATTAAATCAGCACAGTCCCCATTGATGATGGTCTCTACCTATAAGTTCAATGACACCACATCTAAGTATCCCCAATGTATGGACAACTTGACTCAGCTGTTAAATCCACTCGTTTACTGTGAAGTTGTTACGCCATTTTAACACTGACCCACCAGGGGATTCAGGTATCCCCTGGTCTAGGTAGTCACTGATTCATGAACAGTACGTGGTCATGTAGTTATTATGAATCATATGGAAAACGGCATATGTCTATATAATTTGCATTTATTTTTAGACTTAACATCATTTTATTAGTTCAGTAATTATGTAACCTGCCCTTATAACTAACAGCCCGCGGTAGTCAAGGACTGCCGGGTACAACAGCATTATCTCATTGCCAAGCTGCAAAATAGCATGCAAAAGGGAGCTATGGATTTTCTTTCAGCATAAAATTCTACCTGCCATAGGCAGTTTAAAGGGGCAAAAATGCCATGCCTAGTGTCAAAATTCAACTTTTGCTTTGGACCTCATCTTGCTCGTTAAGCCACTTTTACACGAGAGGCAGTTGCCACCTGTCAGTTGTCACGGCGAGACTTGCTCGACTTTAGTCGCATTAAAGTCCCATTTAGTCATCAACTTTTGGCCCGGCACATCTGACACGGAGCAAACTGATCAGTGTCAAGCGGCCATTCACACACCCAATTTACTAACTGTGGCAACCACAGAAATTGTAGGCTGGAGAGTGGAACGCACATGCGCAGCTTTACAAATGGCGGGAGTTGCAGAGAGTCTTCCGTATGCAGGTTTATTATAAGACAGATTTTGAAGATGTCAATAACTAATTATGTTGGCAAAGTTCTATGACTGAATACATTTTGCAATGTCCCAAAGTGCAGTAGACCCGAGCATCTAATACATCTGCTGCACTCATCAACACAGTTCCTCTCTACAAACAAAAACTCAGCCTCCTGTTAAACTCAATTGTTCGACTCAACACGGCTCACTGACTGCCTGTATGTTGCTGCACTCACAAAACATTGTCATCATGCACTAAAATACAGAGCTGCTGACAAAGAAACACGGCTCAGTGAAGACTGCCCAACATATTCAAATCCAGTAGGCAGAAGTGTTTCAATTTGCAAGCAGACCTAATTCAACAAGACATGGTCATGCAGGGTAAAAATTGCTTACCTTGAGTTAGTATGGTATATATAGCACTCTTAGCAACTGTGATGGATCCAGTTTAAATATCAGAAAATGATGGATTAAGCCTGCCCATAAGTCCCTTTCATACCACTGAAAGCCTAGGTGTCAATGTTTTGGGGAGTGTCCAAAGCTCAGTCCAGTCTTGTTTGGTCAGTCAGTGAAAACTCTTATGAAACTTATTGTTTATGTCTGTACTCTGGCTAACCCCTCTCTTAGCTCATTGGGCTAACAAAGGACATGCTGCCCCAAGCCAATGATCTACAGCCCCAACACACCAGTATAATTCTACATAACAGCAGCTTCAAAGAAGAACCTTGAACAGGGCTCAATGCAGTTAAACAAGAGTACACAAACTAACATTAGAGGGCTACTTCAGAGATGCCTAGTGAAACATCCTTCAGTGTGAAAGGTTAACTTTGGTTTTGAATCAAAAGTAAAAATCGTCAGTAAACTTTGCAGTAAAAGTTGGACTTTATAGCTGGGCAAATCAATCACTGTGGAATGAATTATTGTTACTTGGCGGAATTCTTTGGATTCCGACAAGTATGTTGCTGTCGTCAAGTTTTTTTTTTGTTCGCAGTCTACAGGTCGCAAATTTTATCCGATTTGCACAAAATTCCCTAACGGCATGTAGATCGGGAAGTGCTTGAAGCCTGTTGTTTTTGGTCATGATCGGATTCAAAATGGCGGACGTGGCGGTCATTTTGTTTCCCGTTTCAGATTCAAATGCACATAGACCACATTTTTCGACGTTCAGGGCTGAAACTTGGTACGATTATTAAAGCACACAAGAACTACAACTGCGCCGTAAATCGGTAACTTTCGGTGAAAGATGGCGGAAATATGGGCAATGGCGCATGTGCACCTCGATATCTGGTCAAAAACGTTTTCTCCTGTAGAGGAAGCATTGGCGAACCAATCATTTTCAAACTGGTCACGTGTTTGTTGTTTTTGATTGGCTTTTATAAAATTTTGTTTAACCGGAAGTCACTTTCAAGATGGCACATTTTTACCCATTTTCAATCGTTTTGCGGTCGAATTTTTAACGGGAGGAGCAAACGACGTGAATTTTTGCATGTGGATTCCTTGAAGTATGCTCTTTCATTTCATGACATCAACAGAAAAATATACCATCTAATGCTTCTGGGAATTCCATTTCTGGCAGACATACAACTAGAGGACATTTTATTCAATTGTGAAAAAAGTATTTACGCTAGGAAAATAAGCAATACATCAATGTGACTCTCATTGATAGCTTTCAAAGCGTGTATCAACTTTCCCACTATCTTTTTATCTCATTGAGAAAATTGCCTTTAAAGGGGTGTGACAGCCGTACGCAGCGAATTTGAATTTTTTGAAAAATTTACTTCAAGGTTAATTTTCTGTGAGTTGCATTAAGTTAGATTTTTTTTGTTTTATATGATGATTTAGTTGAATGTTTTCAAAGTACAACACACTAATTTTTATGATATCTTTAAAGAAATTTTTGTCAGACAGCTCGATGTAAGTTGAGTTAGTGTGACGGACGTACCCTCTAAATTTCTAGTATTGTTTGTTGTGACTAAGATATCAATTCAGAATAATTCAAACTTTTGCAGCTATGCTGGTCTTTGCAATACATTTGATTAAAGATATAAAACAACCCCCTAAAATCTTCACTTCCCTTTGAAGATGGTAAGCGATATAGATGAGAATAATTATCATTTTGTATTTCACAACTGTTACTTATCAGGAAAACTGTTTTTATGCATTAAATAGAATATCAATTCAAAGCTATTAAGACGGGCTTTTTGGTAGAATCTGCAAATGCTTGAAATGTTGGCGGATGCAGTATCACCGATGGAGCTCATAATTTGCATGTTGCATTTAACCATCAGATAGGTNCTCGCCCTTCATAGTCACGAAGTAACACAAAGTATACACCTGAAGACCTATGAAAATACAGAGGTCAACGTAAAATACTAAAATTGCCACTAGAGGCATACCGGTAGTCAGAATCATCCTAAAGTCGTCATCGTCTGTTCTCAACATCACATAAATACACTTGCTAAATTTAGTAAAGATCCTGCAAACGGTTTGGGAGATACAGCCATGGGCGCAAAAAAAAACTGCCACTAGGAGGCGCCACAGTAATCAAATCATGGGAAATTCAGCGTCAACCGTCCTCTTCATAGTAAGAACATACATGCCAATTTTCACAATCATACTTACAGAGGTTTGCTTGATAGAGGGGTGGACGCCAAAAAACAGACTCAAAAACAGTAAAAATGGCCACTGGGTGTCGCAAACTAGGTTGAATCTATCCGAAAACAGGAGGATAGCGTCATCGCACTAATAGATGCCTACATACCAAATTTCATGAAAATCCGTTAAGGACTTGTGAAGATACAGAGGTAAACGTAAAAAAATAAAATTGCCACTAGGGGGCACACTGGTAGGCAGATCCGTCCAAAAGTCGTCATCGTCTGTTGTTAACATAATATAAATGCACTTATTAAATCTCGTAAAGATCCTGCGAACAGTTTAGGAGATACAGCCATAGGCGCAAAAAAAACAAAACTGCCACTAGGAGGCGCCACAGTAGTCCAAATCGTCTGAAAATCATCGTCAACCGTTCTCTACATAGTAAGCATATACACGCCAATTTTCACAATCATCCTTCAAGCGGTTTGGTTGATAGAGGGGTGGACGCACAAAAACAGACTCGAAAACACTAAAGATGGCCACTAGGTGGCGCAAACTATGTCGAATCCATCTGAAAACGGGAGGATAGCATCATCTCACTACTAGGTGCCTACATACTAAATTTCATGAAAATCCGTTCAGGACTTTTGAAGATACAAAGGTAAGCGTAAAAAAATTAAAATTGCCACTAGGAGGCACACCGGTACTCGGATCCGTCCAAAAGACATCATCTTCCGTTGTTAACATCATATAAATATACATACACAATTTCGTAACGATCCTGCAAACGGTTTAGCAGATACAGCCACAGGCGCAAAAAAAACAAAACTGCCACTAGGAGGCGCCACAGTACTCGAAATCGTCGGAAAATTATCGTCAACCGTCCTCTACATAGTAAGCATATACATGCCAATTTTCACAATCATCCTTTGAGCGGTTTGGTTGATAGAGGGGTGGACGCACAAAAACAGACTCGAAAACACTAAAAATGGCCACTAGGTGGCGCAAACTATGTCGAATCCATCTGAAAACGGCAGGATAGCGTTATTTCATTAATAGGTGCCTACATACCAAATTTCATGAAAATCCGTTCAGGACTTTTGAAGATACAAAGGTAAGCGTAAAAAACTAAAATTGCCACTAGGGGGCACACCGGTAGTCGGATCCGTCCAAAAGTTCGCACATGCCGTCCCATTCATGAATCGAACATATGTGCCAAATTTCATGAATGTATGTCAAAGGGTTTTGGAGATAGAGAAGCGGACGCCGGACGGACGCCTCCCGGACGGACGGACGGACTAACGGAGATGACGGCATAATGCGTCCACATATAAATATGTGGGCACATAAAAATCATTCCTGGACGAATCTTGCAAAACATCATTTTTGTGGTGTCCGAATTTGGCAGACCTCTAAATTTGGGTATCCGATTGTGTCCAAATTTCGTGGGTGTACATTATTTCAATGAGCGGTCGCAGTATCAACATTGCTGGCGCAGCTATGACTCATCATTAGATTGCAGTACAATTGCTGGTCAATGAGACTCAAACAGTCAGCGCAATTACTTTTTGAAAAACAGGATTTCCCAATAAGAAATGTGCGTTGTCGACGCACAAAGAACGTTCGCCATAAGTGTTGGTTCTTCTTTTCAAAAATGCGCTTTCTCAATATGAAATCTTGGGCTTGCATTGCCGATGCTCAAAAACCATTCTCGGCAAGTGGCAGAATTTTTCAAAAATGCGCTATCTCACCTGAAATATTGGGCTACGTTGAGGACTTCAGTATCTTTAAAACAAAATGTGAAGCATGGTTTAGTTGACAGCATAGACTTTTGGCATTAATATTTTGATTCAAATCACCCGTGCTGTCTTCCAGTGTGAAAACAAGACATTTTAAATTAATTGCACTTAGGATTATGATTTAGGAACATGTAGATGCTGGTCTCTATTTAGGGATTAGCATGATTAGTTTTTCATCCAGCTCTTTATCTCATGACTGTTCAAATTTAAAGCGAGGCGTTAAAAAATGTCACACCACAGTAAGCGCAAGTAAAATTATGAATTTCTCGATCCAAGATGGCATTTGTTTCGAGTTTCAGAGAATATTCCGGCAGTTGCATCTGTTCTTCCCGTGGTCTCCAACAATATCCTCTTTCGTTTCTAAACGCTGGTTTAATCTCCTAAAGGCTCAGAAGAAAAAAATTAGTCTAATTCCTAAAAAGATTGTGGGATCAAAAATATATGAGACAATGTATTCATTTGCTATGAAATCATTTCATACAAGCCACCCAAGACACTGGAAAACACAAGAGTGACTACAGTCAGTGAGGGTGTGACAAAATGCATAATAAAGTAGGTGACAGGATGCTACCACTTAAAAATGCCCAGTATCAGCTTTTTGGACACAAAACACAGCACAGTTGGTCAGAGCAGAAATAACATCTGGATTCCAGCGCAATGGCAACTTAGCAAGTTTTCCTTTTGGTCTCTTGTTATTTATTCTCTAGAGCACCTTAGGAATTTGTTTGCATGAATATTTTTGCATCTTGAATTTTCCAAAAGCTAAGCATTTCTTTACAAACACGGGGCCCCAACAGAAAAACAATAAGTTTATTAAATCAAAATTTTGTTTTATTTACATTTTTATATTGTGGTCTGTCTGATTTTAATTAGTTGAATTCTACTAAGAATAACTACATGGCACTGTAAACTATAACATTTCTGGAAAGTCTTTTAAAATTGGAAAAGTCAAATGCATCTAGTTTAAATTTGTAGCAACTTCATCACCTAATTTTAAAGGTGCCTTTGTAATGTTTAATCATTTTAAGGTTCTTAGGTGTGAGATACATTTATCATATCTTCTGCAAGCTTAGAAAGTAAATATACGACCTAAAATTATTTTTCTTGGCTGAAAAATAGTAATTTCATGGGTGTGACGGATGTACGTGACGGATGTACAAAATTGCAGTAAGTCTGTCACACAATTTCTGACTTAATGAATAATCCCTGGGATCTAAAATTGTGGTTAATAATATTGAACAACAAGTTAAAAGAGAATCTGAAATTATTTTAATTTTGATAAAAAGCTTTTAATGTAACTAAACTTTTGAACACTGATATCCAGGAGTAGACCTTTGACCCCAAGAGGTCGATGATGGGCCAAAGTTGAAGTGTTATTTTTATGAAGTTTGGAGTTCATGTGATTGCAGAAATTTGATAGTGCAGTGAAATTCCAATAATTAGCTTATTTATGACAATAATTAGCAACACACATGAAAATCGAGCTAATTTTTTAGGGTCAAGTGACCCCAAAAAATGAGTCCATTTAAGCAAGAATTTGAAAGTTACGGATAGTCAAATATAAATCCTGAAATTAGAGAGACTGGGCTTTCAGATGAGACCAGTATAGCCTCAATTTAAATTTTTTGTCTCGAGGTTGACCTTTTCACGGAATTGTCCTTCTGTAATATCCACAGTTAATTCTGGAATAAATTTTCTAAGAATTGGTTTATTAAAAATATATCGAGTTTAAAATCTTGGAATCACACAAAACAAAAGTCAAATATGAAATCCTAGGGAATTTCTTGTAATTCTTTTACCGTGTCCCAACTACCACACCAGAACCCGACATCTTATTAATTTTTTGCCGACATAACCAGAGGCTAACATTGACGTTGACATTGTTCAGAGAAGAAGCAAGAATACATGAAAAAATGTGTTAACTATTTACACAACCTATCTGGCATGTTGTTGACCCAGTTTGAGTGCTTTGACTTGTATTAAACATGATAGGGAAACAATTCAGTGCTAGAATTAACACTTGGAGAGGAGAACACAGGCATTACGGTTCATGTTTTCCCTGGTCCAACATGGGATTACAGTTCCCTTCTGCCCCTGGTCCAACATGGGATTACAGTTCCCTTCTGCCCCTGGTCCAACATGGGATTACAGTCCCCTGATATCCCTGGTCCACTATGGGATTACACAGCAGTGTCTAATACCTGCAAGCCAGTTTTAATGTAGAACCTATTGGATTTACCTTTGTAAAGACTGCATATTTCATTTCAAACCTTAAATGTGATTTTTTATTTTGTTTTACAATTTTTTTAAAACATTGTATAACGGGTACATTCTAAAAAAGCTCATTGGCCATTTAAACATTTCATGAAAATATTGCAAATCTTTAACTTTTCAGTTACACTGAGTGGGTGATAAGCATTTTCGTATAAGTGTCCCACAGTGGATACAACTGTATACTTTGTGGGTGGATATTACAGTTGTCGTGAACGTGTGTTCTCTCATTGTGTGGCGTCATGTGGTGTTGTCTTTGTTCGTCTCTGTGTGTGTGGTGTTGACATAGTGAGCCAGTGATAGGTCACGTGACTCTGGGCACGAGGGGAAAAAAAGGAGAGTCTATGCGAGGGTGTGGTGGAAGATAGACGCTCTTCATAGGCGCTCTTAAAAGTGTGACGACAGATGTCGAGTCCGGACAAGAAGTTAGGTAAGTTGGCTGTATCTCATGAATTATAAGCCGCGTTACTACACAGTACAGTATGAGGTTTTGCTGAAAAATTCTGACACCATCTGTTAACTTCCTGTAGTATTTTGAACACATGCTTGGATGTAAGTGTTGTGACTTTGTGGCAACCTGGGGTTTTTGCCAGGTCAAATAAAATCTGAGATCACATTCATTATTTGCGAACGTACAATGTGAATCAATCAAGTTCAATAGGCGTCCTCAGAAGCTGAGGAGGACGCCTGTGGTTCAATGTTGAAAAGCACACGCCACGAATTGCTTCTCTGGCCATCAGACCACAGCAATAAAAGTACCATTTAGGCCAAACTGTGTTCCACAAAACTTCTACCTGTACTACAGTCCATGTATGAATATTTATTTACAGACATCGAGATGGGTTACGTTTCTGTATTTTCTAGCGCCCACAACACGATCCCATACTCACGAGCGACAACCAACAAGCCTGTGCCCTGCGGTTAACCTGATACAGTGATAGTGAATACCGTAAGTGCTACTACTAGTGACAGTCACAAGAGAAACACCTGTTGATTTCGTTAAGTAGAATCTGCCATCGCTTGGGCTTGCCAATTCATACCACTAAGCAGACGTGGTTTCCTAGCTTAATTTTTGTATACTTCAGATCTTAGCATTGCTAAATTTGTGACTGGTCCAATAAAAATGACATGAAATGTTTCATACCCGTTTGATCCTCGGAACAGAAGACAGCGGAACGAGATCACATAGATAAATGCCCGGATGTCGTAGCGCGGTCCAGGAATGAAGTCATCGACTACATAATCTGCCATGTGAGGGTTGGGGATTCACTAAGCGGGCAGTGTCAACCAACCGGTTGCTCATTCCGGGGGTGGCTTATAATGAGATAATTATAACTATGTATATAGCTCATTGTACGGAACGTAGTGCGTAGACGCTTATATTGGAGAATGAAAAATGGAAGACCTCACTGCCATGAAATGCGGGACATCTGGAGATAATGCTGGACATCTGGGTCTATGACAAGTCGCAACGATGAAGTGTCCGCAGCAACATCAGAAAATGTCCCAACAGTTTTCTTTTTTTGCCGATCGGGATGTCAATAGGATGGTAAATCGCAAACAAATATGATGAAAAGTCACATTGGCGGTGTGTTAAAAAGCGGGACATTTCGTGGCGTGACGCGAGACTAAACGCGGAACAATCCCGCCAAAAGAGAGACACGGTACGTTGACAAGTAGGCCTACGCCAAATATTCCAGGGTGAAGAGAACCTCTAATTTCATTCTATGCTGAATCGAGTAACTACCTCTTTGACTACTAAACGAAAAATTTTGATTTTTTGGATTTCACGTGGGCAAGATTGAATTTTTTGCTAGCTAAAGTTAACAGGTGACAGTTTTCTGTAAAAAAAACCCAAAACTATTAAAATGGTTGTGAAATTTTGAACCATTCGCAAGTGATGGTTTTGGTTTTCAAAAATACCGTAGAGTTTAATTGAAATTTTGTTTTCATCTACGTTGGTGTTTGAGTTTAAATTATTTTGGTATCAGGTCATTTGACAATCAACTTTTTATTTCACAGACCAGCTCGCAAAATGCCAATAGGCTGTGAAACATACAATTGTTGCGACTCCCAGTATCAATGTGTCCCAGAACCGATTCCACACTGCCCTTATAAAATGTAAACGGTGTAGTCCTACCAACCCGCCGACGTCTACCGGATGTCAGCCTTGAGTAATGGTCAATTGTCACTAAAAATGTAAACTGTAATTTTAAAATGAAATGTGCAAGTCTAAACTGACACAACAGTCAAGATCTAACTGAATACACTTAATCCTATGTCTTTCATCCACATGCACATATAAACTGCATATATACGTGGCACCTAGATGGGATGGAATTTTTGAGACATTCACAAATTTTTTATTTATTTTTGTATTTAACACTCGAGGTACGATCATCGTTGTTTCAGATAAATTTTTGAGAGGACAGTTAGAACAACAGGCTTCCCCATGCTCTCTTCTAAGTTCCGCGACACGTCGGTGTTGTATTCGCTCGATATTGAGATCGATCGATGTATGGATGGTCCTGGCAGAGAATTTAGATTTTTTGAGTAGGAATGACGTACTTAATTTGTACATACTGCCCAAAATGAATTGCGCTTTAATCGACGGAAAACACGCTTACATCTTTCAGCAAATTTCGATATTGAAAGGCATCAACGGACCAATGGTCTTATGCAACACATGAAAATCAACAGATAACTTAATCTTAGTAAACGATTAAATAGATTTAATCAGAGAAGTACTAGTATACTATAAACATATGGATCTGAGCAAAAGCCTTTCCTTCAGTACTAGTACACCCAATTGTACATTCAAGAGATCGTTCATATATAAAAGGCGTCTACCAGCATAGCTAACGTGAAATACGGTCTTGCCTCCATCTTGCATTCCATTTTGTGCATTACAAGAGTAATATTTTTTTACAAATTAGGCTTGACCAATAGTCCAGTGTTTCGATCCAAATATGGTTTTTAATACCCGGTTTGCTTTTGTGGTAATCATTGCCATAAACGATCTATTGTCTGACCTCTAAAGCCTTCTCGATTTCAAGCATATTTACCCGTTTGGAATTTGTAGAAAACAGTCTCATCAGAGCTTTTTTGAATAACATGACTTTATACTTTATAATGTGCGTCTATCTTGCTAACCAAGACGTCTCTTTTATTTTTTTTTCTACCTTATTATCTCGTGTAAATTTGAAATGAGTTCCTTTAAAATTGAGACTGCTCAATAGAGTAAATAGATGTACTAGTTTTGGAATTGGTAAAGATTTTAAAACACTAAATTTTCCCAGCAGCGTTAGCTTTCTCCTGCTCCACAGTTTAACCAAGCTGTTCATTTCACACATTTTGTCATTGAAGTTCATAGGAATTATGTTCGATCAATTCACGTCAAAAATATTCCCAGAATTTTGAACTTTGATTCGCCTCATTTTATACTTATCCATATAATTAGATGCACCTATTTTGAAAACAACACCCGGGCACTAAAACACTTTGTTTGGATTCCATGTAGACAGTGACCACAGCCTCCAGCTCGCCAGCACAACTAGAAACCGTAGTCAGATTTCATGGGCATGCGAAATTGCTCGCATGTCTTAAAATGAATTCGCACTTGCATTTTAAAATGATATGAAGTAGGAATACTGATGAATTATCAACCATGACACAATTCATTAAATCCATGTCAAGATCGAATCGCAGCGCGACGCACACGGCCGGGTCGAAACTAAATGAAGTTAGTAGGCCACCCTGTTCTTGCCTGCCCTCACGAAGTCAGGGAGTCCCATTTAGTCTTCTTAAATTTGGTCGCCGCAGCCGTGCCCCAGATGTTGTCTCGGCTTGAGAATGAGTCGTGATCTCACAATCAGGTTATTGAACAGTCGGAGTTCTGGGCTCAGCCTTAAATCTTTTTACGCGAAATGGAACTCGAAATAATGTTTGGCATTTTAGCCTACTTTTGAGCGAACTCAAGATAAGTGTCTATGACTCTATGTTCGAGTACATATTGACTTACGTGAATGATTTAGTTTGCAGTTTACAAATCCAACATTACAGATAAAAGTTCCGAGTTTGAACTCGAAATTTCGAGTTTTTACTCGACTTTGTAGCACGAATATAAGGGTTTTTAAGTTCAAACTTGAACTAGAAACTCATATGCATAAGCAATAATTATTCGAGCACAGTCTCCACTTATCTCGAGTTCGCACAAAAGGAGCAGAGAAATTGTCAAAAATAAATTCGAGTTCGTTTCGAGTACAAAGTTAAGAGACCGAGCCCAGGGCCCGGTCTCTAATCTTTAATTGTTCTCGAAACGAACTCAAAATTATTTTTGGCAATTTCTTTGCTCCTTTTGTGCGAACTTAAGATAATTGCTTATCAGACTGTGCTCGAATACATTATAGTTTATGCATAGGCGTTTCTAGTTCAAGTTTGCCCTTGAAGACCCTTATATTCGTGCTACAAACTCGAGTAAAAACTCGAAATTTCGAGTTCAAACTCGAACTTATTGCTTTAATATTGGGTTTACAAACTGTGAACTAAGGGCAATAAATTATCTACGTAAGTTATTGTGTACTCGAGCATAGAATAATAGACACTTATCTTGATTTCACCGAAAAGTAGAGTAAAAAATGCCAAACCTAATTTCGAGTTCCATTTCGAGTAAAAAGATTGGAGACCGGGCCCTGATTTTGGAATAGTGGAAATTCAAAGTAGTGAATTTTAGAAGATAACGAACCTTCGGAGTAATGGGCATTCGGAGTACTGGACCTTCGGAGTATCATAGTGACATGGAACCTTGGAAATCTTTTCTATCAAGTTCGTAGCTCGTATGAAGTCTGCAGCGTTGTGCACCATTGACATTGATTGACTAGAGAAGATTTTCATTGACCAAAGTTGAGGTCTAGGCCTACTTTTTCATTATAACGTGAAAATGCTCAATGGTTTATTCCCAGTGAAAGAAAACATGGTAGTTGAATGTCTGGTTTTTTAACACGACGGAGGACTGCCTATAATGAAATTACCGTCAGCGTGTACTGAATTTAAAAGAACAGAAACGTTCAAACGTGCACACGCATGCATGTCAATCCACCAATCCACAATCAAAGAGGACACTGGATGAACAACATATTTGCATATTTGACGATCACTTTCAAATCAAAATTTGAAAATGCCTACACTTCTACCGTACTACGCTTGCAATTAAATCAAAATAACGGAATAACAGAGTCAATTTTCCGCTGTTTTGTTTCTTGGCCGACTTTAAGGCATTCATATCGCACTACTTTTTGGGAGCTCTCTCGCTGCTATATACAAAACGTGTAGCTTACTTAGGTAGTAGTGCTAGACTTGTATGCTTAGGTATAGACATGGGACTCACTTGTTACCCTTTGGTGTACGTAGCCACCACGCGCGTGGTTTATGAATGATATAATATATATAAGTCTAGTGGCCAAAAAGATGACCCTGCAGTACGTGTTGTTTACTGTAAAGTTTTCTTTTGGAAATTTGATATATGTGGTTAGGAGAATAAAATTAACTTGGTTGCACTTTGTTCAAATTTGAGCATTTTTATAATTCAAGATGGCGGCTTCCGCCATCTTGAATTTCACCTAACTTCAACACACTGAACATGATACCGTGCAGGATCCTGCAATTTATGGTTTCCAATGTCTTTGGGACGGAGAGTCCATTTCTGATATTATTTTATGGATGCAAGGTCAAAGTCAAGGTCAAATGATAGGCCAAAGGTCACGTTGAACTGAAACACGGAAAATTCATCGCTTTTGCGCAACGAAATGTTAAATTTCTGGGAAATGTGGAATTATCATTTCTGTGATTCCATTATATCAAGAGTAAGGGATAGCTAAGTACTGGAATAAGATATCCTCCCAACATCTCAACAACTAGTTTAAAATATTGTTGTACCAAACCTATGCATGACGCTCAGGAAGGCCCATCGCACTGATCACCTTGGATAATCTTAATGCTTTATTAGTTGAAATAGAGCTGAGGATCTAAGGACTTGGATCAAGCGACCAGCAGTGTGCCCCGTGTGACTCGAAAACACGACCTTGAGTAGAGGTAGGACACTAAGCGACGCTGCCTCCTCTGATAGGGAATATGGAAGCCGCCTGGCTTCTTCTACTGGCGATTGATGACTCACTGGTTCTCGAGAAAATTCCCCCCACCATGCGTCGGTGTTCATAGAGAACAGCTTCAAGGCAATGGACCACGAGTCAATGACTGCGATAAGCTCAACTTGACACCTCCGTGTCTACTCAGAGAAGGGTTATTGGCATCTCTGACAGCTCGTTCGAACCAAGAACTTTTCTCTGACCAGTACCCTCACGTCTTGTGACCTCTCCTGTTGACGGCACTCTCTGAAATGTTCCATTATGTCCGAATACTACCATTCCACTTCTCCATCTGAGTCTTGGCGTCTACTGGCATATTAGACGACCCATAAATGAAGAGCTCGGAGACGTCAGTGTTGTCACAAGTGATTCTGATAGTGTGGGTGCCGTCATCCACACCACTTTCAGCATTTACCTATACAACGTCAGCTTCAGCATGTGTAATTACACAGCGGCTCTTCTTGACCCCTAGATGTTGAATAGAAGGGAATAGCTTCATACACATAGAAGGTTGTTTAACATAGCGTTATTTAGAAAATTTTAGCTGCAAAAGGAATGTTTGGGAACAGGGGGTTAGCATGTCTTCCTCAGCTTTTCCTCCTGGTCCTTTGCGTAGGGATCCTTGCGGTCATATTTTTGAAAGCGAATAATTGTTTCACAAGCCGGAGGATAGGGGGCTAGTAGAGTGCCGAGGCTTTCCCTTAATCTCCTGTATTTCCGAAAACACTCCAAACGACCTGCTACAAAAGCTGAACAACAGCAACCAACACCACCTCCGGAGCAGAATGATTTGGGACAAAACGCGAAGAGATTTGACCAGAGTGACATTGTCACCCTTCCTCAGGCTGATGGCTGACGTATTTGCCGATCAGGGCTGTAGAAAGTGGCCTCAATAAGTTCACACTAAAAGATATCAGCTATGTTAATGTTACATTGCTGTTTTACGACTAACAGGCAACTGAACAGCATCTCAACGCCATGGCCTTCCTTGTACAGCACAGGCTTCTTCATCACTTCCGGCATTTTGACTTTTTCTTAATTGTTTTGTAACATTCACTACTTACCAAAACTAAAAATCTGACTGCTCTGCTCATGCCCAATGACCAGCTCGTTCTGGAATCTACTAGGCGATTGGAGGTGTTATGGAGATATTACTGCTGGTCATTGAGCGGAGTGTCTGTGCTTCTCTATCTCCTCTGCAATCTTTCTCAAGTTATCCTCGTCCAGGTCCACTACTCCCTTCTTGTACTTAGTCTTTATCCTATCACTCCACTACGTGACGTTTGCTCGTCACCACATTCATTCCACATGACTTGTGTTCTCCATGACAGTATCAAGGCGGGCACACCCACTGAAACTCTTTAACCACATGACCACTAAATTGCTCGGTTCTCAATAAAATTCCCTTATAATCCCAGAACCTTTTACTCGTTTGATATACAGTATGCCTGTGCTTCGAATTGGTCAGATGGTACTACAGTCTTGTCATCCAAGTGTTGACAGCTGTGTGCAGGTTCGAGTAGAACTTTTTGACATTATTGGACAGGTTCTCCACACACAGTAAACTTCAATATAAGCTTCGAACGAACTCTGTCAAGCTGCTAAACTTCGTATAAACTTCTTGCCAGAAATGTTTGGCACCTTAGTCGAACACTTATCGCACGTTTCCGAACTTTTGTCGTAGTTTAGGTTGACTTTATTGCGCCGAGCAGTTTACTGTTAATTTATGAATGGAGTTACATGCAAATTGTGAAAATTAAGACAACGTACATAGAGGCACTATCGTAATCTAGTCGAAAAGAATTTCCACGTTGTTTGGTTTATTTTGAAAACTGCTACACCAGCGCAGGTGCCGTACGCCATTATGGTGACCTGTTACGAAGAAATATGTCAACATCTCCTTAGGACAGGGTTGTTGAAGGACCATCTTTAGGTAAACCATCAGCTCTTCATAAGACTTCTCCCCATTTGAGTAGACAACATGGCTGTGATGAGATTGTATACCTAGTACAGAGCATCGAGTCTAGCCTTTCCTTTGACTATACTGGCGTGTAACAGGTTAATACTCCGATGGCCCATGCCACCGCTCCGAAGAAAAAGCTACTCTGAAGGTCCACTACTCCAAAAAAACACCGTAACTACGACTTTCTTACTCGATCTTCCTAAATTGTCTCAAAATTTTACGAATGGTTTATTAATTTGTTATTTACTCACAAAATACCCACACACAAAATAAAGTTGGACAATGAAGCCCAGTGATTTATTTCTGCCATTGTTACTGTCTTTATAGTTCACAACTCTTGTATCCTATCTTCTTTGAAGTTCACTTGATCGAGAGAAAATTTATCATATTACATTCGCGCACCCAAGGGGGACTCGGGGGCTCGACCGAGCCCCCCATTTGGCGAAGTTTGCAAAAAGGTTCGCCCCAAAACAACAAGAAATCCGAGAAAACGGGACAAAAGTCAACTAAAAAGGCGCGAATGAACGTGATATCTCGTTTTTTAGTCCCATATTTTTTGTTTATTAAAGGTCCACATTGCCAAAAATTTGAGCCCCTCATATTTTGGACTGGGTGCGCGCATGTATTAGTGTTATAAAATGAAACAAATGCGTTTAACCATACTAGACACACCAGCATTGAAGTGCTGAGCGTATGAGCATTTCCATGCCATGTGCTTTCTCTATTGTGCCAATGCAACCCTCATGAAACTTGTGAGCAAAATGTTTGGCCCACTATAGTACATGTATGTAATAGAGAGCATTTTGACAACATATCTTGAAGAGGTTAACGAAGAAATTAAAAAATAATGAGATGAAAAACTAAATGTCACAAGGCTGCTAGGCAGTTTTGACATTTGACCTCTGGTTTGACCTTGAAAATGACTTCGTTTTAATAAAATAACACCAGAAATGGACTCCCCATCACAGAAAATGGTATAAACAATGTATTACATGACCCTGTTTGTCATCAAGTTGAAAAAAACAAAGTGGATCGAAATTCAAAATGGCGGAATCCGCCATCTTGAATTGCAAAAAATGCTCAAAGTTGCACTTAGTGCAACCAAGCTAATTTTGTTCTCCTGATCATATTTAATATATTTCAACAAAAAACTTTACAGTAATCAACATTGCAGGGTTCACCATGAGAGCTATTGGGCTGGCAACTAGACTAATAAACAGGGGCACTCAGGCGAAGTTTGCCGAGTACGGCCCGATGCCACGTGAACCGCTTTGAATCAGAAGCAAATTCAAAATTATAACTAACTTAGTTATCACTGAAGTTTGTAGCACCAATACCTGCAACAATTTTGTTGTTAATGTCCATTCATATCCTATCTTTAACGAATATGCTGGGACTGGACCTTTTAATCGGGAGAGGGGTTCGATTGAACCCCCGAACCCTCCCCCAGCTACGGGCCTGTACTATTAAAAATAACAGTAAAAAGGTGAAGCATAAACTAGAATCTTTATTTAATTCAACTGCGATTCAGTCACTATTTCCAAAAAGATTATACATAGTGGTTGGATACCCCCTCCCCAATGTGGATGCGCAGGGCCGTCGCCACGGTGACTGAGCACCATATACAACATCTATGAATAATTAATTCAAACTTCAAACGTGTTTTATATTCACTATGAAGACAAAAAAGCGAACAGTTCAATGGTACGCATATCTGTGTCGTACAAAGATTGTCAATCTAACTAAACTGAAAAACTATCAGGACTCGTTATACCCACGAATTGTGAATAACATGTTCGCAACATGAACAGAATGTTTTATCTACATGTACGTTACAGCTTTGATAGTTTCCCTGAAATCTAACACGACCACACATACCCAATATCGGGTGCCGCAGAGGTGTTTTTAGGCTTTTGTAGAGAACAACATATCAAGCATGAAAACTACGCACTGTTCCACAGCCGATGTATTGAAGTTCTTCCTCGCACGTAGCACTTAGAACGCACCGTTTTCCAGCACTTCACATAATAATGGATCTGCGAATTTCAACTTTTGGTAAAACATTGTTCCCCATCTGGCAAAGAATTCATCTAGCATAGTCCGGAAAATGTTGATATGATGATATATTGTTCTTGACGCGTCTCTGGAGTTCTCTGTGGGCTCGGTTTATGGGAAAGATCGAGATTGCCCAAAAACTGATCAGTTTTGCCAAATTTGCCATCAATCACTGTGTGAAACGAAGGCAGTTGGCTCGCATACAAGACGCAGATCACAGCAAAAGACGGCATTTCGATTATTACTCGTTTTAGCAGTTCGTGCATCAAATGACCCGTCCGAAACCAGAGGGACGCAGTTTAGACTGGTAAAATTGGACAACGAAAAATCAAAATTCGTGCAAACACAGTGTGCTATCCGTTTCGGACGGATTTTTAGGTTTTATTTTTTATAGTGAATCATGTGGAGTATTCCGCTGTTTTCGCATGGACTTGTGAGGTCGCTGCAACATCAGGCGCGATGTTTCTGGTTTTCATGCCCTGAACTTGCGAACAAAAATCTCTCATCTTGTGTTTTGACCTATGTCGTACGAACTCAGTGGCTTTATTGAGAATCGAAGTGCCTGTTTCCTCAATGTGATGCTTATTCATTGGGAATCAATTTTGTTTCGACACTTTATTTGTCTGATTGAGGTATCTTACTGTTGTGCCACGTGCAGTGATGCTGAACATCGGGCGATTGATTTCAAACGGTTACCTGGTGGGCGTGTCTGGCGGGGATATCTCACCACAAAATTTGTCTGGCAGTATTTATTCTCGATACCTGGGCTTACGGCGAATATTTTGCAACTGGTTTCATGCGGTTACCTCTTGGGTGATCTAGCTCAACTCAGGTATTTGGGTGTGTCTGGCCTGGCTAACCCACCACTAGATTTGTCTGGCAGTGCTTATTCGTGATACCTGGGCTTACGGTGAATATTTTGGAACTGGTTTTAAGCGGTTACCTCTTAGGTTGAGCTAGCTCAAATTTTAACCCTTTTTAATAATCGTCTGGCACGGGCACCCTACCACTGAAAAGTGTCTGGCATCTAACTGTTGTGCCATGCACAGTGATGCTGAACATCATGCAATTGGTTTCAAACGGTTACCCAGTGGCGGATCTACGTTTTCAGCAAGAGGGGGGTTTAGGATTCCCGCCAAGGTCGAATCCTAGGCGCGTGGCGCCGAGCGGGGGGAGGTCGGGAGGGGGGGTTCCCCCTCCCGTGTAAGATATTTTTTTGTTTTTATAGCCAAATAGTGAAATTTCCATGCATCCTGGAAAGTTTCTGGCACTTAACATGTCTCTGGAGTTTTTCTTAAGATAATTAAAAACCCTTCTCGATTTCGTCACATGAACTTGGCACATAAGTTTCGTGAAACCATATTGTGAACATCTGGGTATGAGTCACGCCACCAGCAAAAATTTTTGTTGGAACATCTGCTTACACACACCTTTTTAGCATAAAAAAGTCGTATACGAAAAAGTGTGGTGTGTATACAGGGGTTAAGACAATTTCCAAATATTCAAGAGCATAATTAAGGAGCACCGACGGGGCGAAAAAAATTGAATATCAGATGATCGCATAACAGCAGCCTCAAGTTGTTTAAGAACGAAGACCTGTACTGTTAGTCCGGAAATAAACATGTGTTCTGTCTCCTTACGAGAAAAACTGGCGAACGATGGTGCTCTCAACTCATAGTCTATTAT
>NMRA01000344.1:131221-163007 GCA_002633005.1 Phoronis australis | reverse complement strand
GCGTCTCTATGTTGTGATGTCCTTTTGTTAACAATGTTGGTCTTGGCCTGGTGCGACATCTAACGCCAGAAGAGCCCAGCCGAGGTCACCCTTCTCTGTGACCGTCACCCTTCAAGACCACGTGACAAGATCGTCTGGCTCTTCTGGAGTTCGCTCCCGTCCTTTGCGGACGCATTATGAGTATACTCCGGACTTTTCTCTTGCACCGCGTTAATAGGCCCGAACCTGTGTTTCTGCTTGGCCAGTGACTCCCTTGTATTACAACACTTGGCGTAGTCGGCACCTATTTCCCGGTGTTGGAGCGGCGTGCGTGTCTTTCGGTGGTGGCGGGAAATAAGTTTTCGTAACTTGTTTTCTCGTGCCCATTTTGACAGCCACGTGCGTCACTGCTTTTGCAGTGCCTGAGTTCAGGTTTACGAGAATTTCAAGCGTTTGGCGTTAGTTTAGTGTAGGAATTGTAGGTTCATGTAAATAGGTATTTATTATTGGTGTAATTGTATATAGTATAGTTTGTATTTATTATTTTGTATTTTAGTTAGAGTTTTGAACCTTTCTAGGAATTCTAGAATAGGTCACGTGACCACGTGGTTTTCCTAAGACAAAGCCCCGTGTGTTTAGGATGTGTTTCCAAGACAGGGTTCCGGTAAACTTTTGTCTTTCCCAAGAGTTATTCAAGCTCTCGGGCATGACAGAAGATATTGCCCAATCCATTCTGGCTTTTCGGCAAACTCAGTCGATAACCCCAGAAAATGTTAACCACATCCATTCCGGATGGAGGTTGACGAGGAGTGCTATTTCTGGCATTGATTTCACCCAATATGGTGATGTTAAGTCCCGAGATACCTCTCCTCTGGGTAGTCCTGTATGTACCCGTTTGCCCCAGGACTTAAGTAGCATTGCCCAGGCCTGTGACAGGTTGAGCAAGTCCCCTGTTACAGTAAGAAGGAAGTACTCTTCTTCGCCTGTGCCTGGCCCGAGTTCTGGTAGCCGAACGGTTGGTCCGTCTACCCACACCCGTCCCTATAGTTTAAGGCCAAATGCCCCATCTAAATTAGTTTTTCAAGGGGAAAAATGCTAATGGGACGACTTTTTTTGGAAATTTCAGCGCTTGGCTAAGGACAACTTATGGTCCGAAGACAAGTGCGTCTGGGAGTTAGGAATGTGTCTGGACGATGTGGCCTTGCATTTCTTCCTTAACTTCATGAGAACGAACCCAGATTCTGGTTTCGATGACGTGGTTGCACACATGTCGGAACATTTTTCTTCGACTGACTGCACCCAGGTCCTACGGCTTGAATTCCAATACGCCGAGCAAAAGCCGGGGGAATCTATTGAGAACTGGGCGTGTAGGTTAAGCAGGTTGTTTTTAAAAGCCTTCCCGAACCCTTCGGAGCAAGAAAAGGTAGATCTTGTATTCCGTTTCTCCCTTGGGTTACGAGATAAGGTTGTAGGTACGCAGGTGATGAACTCATCCCCTGTATCCATAGCTGAGGCAGAGTCTAAAGCTGCATGGTTCGCAACGACCCAGCGATTGATGGCAAATCAAAACCGTCGGTCTGTTTGGTTCGAGGGCTCACCATCGCGCAATGACGCAGCTTCTGTCAACCTGCTTTCGCAGCACAAAAAACCTGCGCTTAAATTCGGTCCAATAGCATCCTCTGCTTCAAACTCTGCGGTTGAGTCTAGGCTGCATGCTTTAGAATCTCAGATGGCTAAGGTCAACTCTGAAATAGGAGGTCTTAAAGAAGACGATGCCCTTATACATCGAGAACTTAAGAGTATGTCCCAGACTATGAGTTCGAATTTTAGGGGCATTACCTCAGATTTGTCGAGGGTACTAAAATTGTTGGATTCTAATTCAAAACCATCCAGATCCCCTCCACTATCTAGGTCCCCCCAAACTTCCCCACAAAGACCTTCAGTAATGTGTTTTAAGTGTGGTAAGTTTGGTCACTACCAGTCTGCGTGCCGGAGCCCGCAGTCGGCTAGAATTCGTCGTACATCCTTTGGGGATAAGTCCGATGATTTAAACGAGTTGAGGCTGGACGATCAGGTCTAACTCCAGTCCAATCTCGTGATGCCAATAGTAGGGTATCCTCAGACCGCCCCACTAAGAAATTCGGTCCCACGGATGGTCTATTAGGTTCATTAAATAAAAACATCAAACGCCTATCGACTAATCTGTTAGACTGTTTTAAGGTAGGGAGTTTGTCCACTTCTTCTCGAGGTATTTCTGTGCGCGATGAGTGTCGAGGGAGAGGTCGACCTGTCTTGGCTAGATCTTGTGATGTAGTTCATGATTTGGTTGACTTGTCTACTGATATGCCTTGTGCTCGGGATTCCCTTGGTGATATGGAGTGTCCGGCCTCCCAAAGTTCCGTGCTCACTCAGATTAGTCCGATTGAGTTACCCATTACTGATGCTGATGTGATTAACACCCCAGTCTTGGTTCCGGTTGATTCGATAGATAAGTCTGAGTTGAGTGGTGAAGCTGTTTCTAGCTTGTTGGTAATTCTGAGTCATTAGATTTTGTACACACCCTGGTTCCGGATCCCATTTCAGGGGGGTCAAAGGTGCCCCACAACCCTGTCGTTTTGCAGGATCCACCTCCTGAGTTTGTAGATGCCCCTATGGACACTATTAATATTCAGGAGGCGTCTTCTGGTAACACCCTACACCAACAGACTGGCCGTCTGCTCCACCGGAGGCAGAAGGTCACACTTCCACAAAGGGTGAGGGATGCTTGTTCGCCTAACCCTCGGATGTCGTGTGTGGCAAAAGCCCGCCAGCCACCTGGCCGGCCCCTAAAGAGTCGACGTTCATCTGGGACTTCGCCGTCCGCGTCCAAAGCTAAATCAGGACCATCTCCTGATTTGGCTATAGATGCCCACTTCCATCTGGATCGCTTGTCGGCATCCTGGGCTCAGTGTCATATCACTGAGACTAGGATGCTGACGATCGATCAGATGCTCAGCACCCAGCTGCCACGGGTTTCTCAAAAACCTGTGCGGTTGGTTGGTGGGATTGCAGTTTTCTGCGATGTGGAAAACTGGAAGTACGTTGAGGCTTCCCCTTTCACACATGGCTGGAAGGCTGTGGTGGGCATCCACCCAAAACGGGTTGGATCAACGAACCCCGGTGTTCTGGAGCGTCTCCCCCAGCTACTAAAGTAGCCCTTTGTAGCTGGCCTAGGCGAGGTCGGTCTGGAGGCCCGGGAGGACTTGGCCATCCAAAAAGAAGCTTTGGAGGAGATGGTGCGAATCTTTGCGGAGGTTCGGGCCAGCTCCCCCAGCTTCAAAAACAAAGTCGTGGTGATCCACCTTCGTGGTTCCCCCGACAATCCACGCTTCTTGGAGGGACAAGACTTCGTCTTTGGTCTCCTGAAGCGCCACTGTGATGCAGACTGGGGTTTGCATCTCCATTGTTTTGGAGGTGCGCCCGAGGATGTACTCCGGTGGACGGGGTTCTTTAGAAACTGCCACTTCGGCTTCGCCGGTCATGTGCGGCAGTTTCTAAAGTTCCAAAATAAGGGGTTACAAGAGGTTCCGCTGAATCGACTCCTCCTGGAATCTGATTCACCGCACCTCGCCATTGGGCAAGTCCCAATGGCACCCCAATACCTGGGGGAAGTAGCTATGGAGGTGGCGCAGCGTTCTCGTCGTCCGCTGCGTGACATCCTGGCTGTTTCCACCAGGAATGCCAGGCGGCTTTACCATCTCTAACAAATTGTTAGAGGTGGTTCAGCATCCTGGTGTGCCTGGGTCATAACTTATGCCCCGGGTTTTCTCCTAGTCACTTGGGTAATTGCCCGTTATTATAAACTCTGAGGCTGACTACGGTCTCTGGGTTTGTGCCTTACCCTTGGTCCTAGTAGAAGTGTTATGTCCTAATTAAGTAGTATAAGTAGTTAAAGTAGCGTACTGGTCCATTATTTTTATACAGAAGTGCTTATTTGTTAAAACTATATAGTATATTTTTGTTATGAGTTTTCATACTAGATATAGTCTATTTATATATTCAAGACTATACTTTCTATAGTATTATGTATTAGTTGTTACTATATAGTTTATTTTTGTATATTAAGTTAAGTTTCCTATATAGTCTATGTATGTTATTAAAGACTATATCGTTTTATATCTCGGTGCATCACTACTAAAGTAATGAATACTCATTTTATGGCCAGTATGCTTTTGTTGTTCATTTTTTTAGTTTTTTTCAAAAAATGTATATATTCTCTCGCCAGGTCATCACCAACAATCAGAGTGTTGTCATAGCATAGTCCAGGAATTCTATGCTCCCTGGTACTGGTATTAGTGGAGCATATTTTCTTTTTTTTCTTTTTTAGTCATGTTCGACTACTAAGTGGATATATGCAATGACTGTGTGTCTAATTAGTATTTGTTTTTTTGGTAGGGGGGGGGGGAGAATAGTTAGATTAAATTTCAAACAGTAATTCTTACTTCACAAGGTCACTCCTCATCATGTTAGTTATAGGGTTTAAAGTCGTGTCACTGTTGTCTTAGGTCAAGGGTTTATGTTTAGGTGTTGGGAGTGACGTTCGCCATTTGCTATAAGGGCTCCACTCCTTTTCTTTAGGGAAGGGAGGAATGTAGTAAATGTGGACGTCAGTCTCGGCTGTGGCGTCTCTATGTTGTGATGTCCTTTTGTTAACAATGTTGGTCTTGGCCTGGTGCGACATCTAACGCCAGAAGAGCCCAGCCGAGGTCACCCTTCTATCATGTGACCGTCACCCTTCAAGACCACGTGACAAGATCGTCTGGCTCTTCTGGAGTTTGCTTTTGTCCGGACGCAATGTGAGTATACTCCGGACTTTTCTCTTGCACCGCGTTAATAGGCCCAAACCTGTGTGTCTGCTTGGCCAGTGACCCCCTTATATTACAACAGGTATATATGTATACAAATGTGTCCCTCTATGATTTTTTTGCGTCACTGATTACAAAAGGGAATTTCTGGTTTCCAAATAGGTTAAATACCTTTTTGGTAGCCAAATTCTGACCTCTTGGTGGCACACTTTCACTAGAGTAGAGAACCACCCCTCCCTTCTGATGAAATTAACCCAAACAAAAGGCGGTTTTTGGGAAATTGTTTGTCAAAAGGTGAGTTTTCAAGGAGTTTCTTACAGATGGGCCCCTTTGCCGGTACTGCGATATAGAGTCCACTCTCTAAATGGGTGTGCATCATAATTTTCCAAATCAGAAGTACTTTCCCGACTTCCCGTAGTAGTCTGTAGACTATAGTTAATTGTCAACACGGGGTACGACTCTATTCGTTTGCACAACCTACACTGATAGTACACAAATCGAGCACACCCGGCCAACAAAAAAGGCAACTTACTTCGCTTTCACTAAAGTGACGGTTTCTTGCAACACTTGTTCCATTGAAATATGTCTACACCAACACTCCAGGTCACGTTTACAATCGACAACAAATTCAGACATCGTGACATCGATCCCAGTACACAAGCTTGCACCACGAAGTTCCATTATAAATGTCGCGCTTCTTCTGACCGCCATGTTGGCTTAAAGGAGCATGCCACCCAAAAAACAACCTAATTTGTATCAATTTAGATCGAGTAGTTCTACTCCATAACGACACGTGAGCTTGCGTTACCTGACACCTGACGGCAGACGGAGGTGTTGAAATTATACAATTACGTCATCGGTTTCACACGCATTCTGTTCAGCAGTTCACAACACGGGTTACTGGTGTCAGCTTATGGCTTGGAATCATCGTTTAGCACCAATAAATCATCAAAGTTCGATGTAAAACCCTTAAAAATACACCGAATTCTTACAAAAACGTGTTGTTTCATTTCGCTCTTAGGGATTTATTGGTATTTGGACACACCGTAGCCTACAAAAATCGGCAGGCCAATATCTGTCCGTAGCAGCCAGGAGTTTGCGGTGTGTTCGAAGATAATTTCGAAGTATTTTCCGTGAGATACAGACAGGAGAACCTAGACAAGCGGGAACGATATACCGCGGCATTCACTCTGCTTATGAACCGTTGACGTCGCTAGCGTCGTTTCTCACCTTCCTCACAGGTTAACGCGACACCTCTTGGCAAGGTACGGTCGACCGTATGCGAGGCGATGTGGAAACAGACCGATTAAGACGGCAAAAAAGACTAATTAAATCGGGTGGCATTCGCCTTTAACTCTTTTGCACTCGCCGACACGCGCTTACGCTTTGCTGTTGGTCGTACTCATGTTTGGTGAAAGGAATTCCTGGAATGCACCATCACAAGAAATTGTCGTCGCCGTACCCATCTTCGTTATTAGTACTTGCTGATCGTACAAATTCCTTGAAGCCATCCCGAATGCACATTTCCGGGACACTTCCGTGTTCAATAACTCCTGTTTTTGTCTCTTGGAATACTAAGTCGATATATGATTGACAGCCTTTGTTCTTGTCAGTCACCTCAAAACATGACGATCTCATTGGTTTAGTCAACATGCTGTAAAACCTTAACACTGATTGGTTCTTTTAAGAACA
Source organism: Phoronis australis (assembly GCA_002633005.1). NCBI lineage: Eukaryota > Metazoa > Phoronida > Phoronidae > Phoronis > Phoronis australis. The sequence goes on along the minus strand of NMRA01000344.1, from coordinate 156,492 downwards.
TCCACACGAGTTCGACAGCATCATTGACGCGTCAGCGTGTCAGAAATGACTCGTCACGTGTCAGAAAAGACCCGTCACAAGGTGACGCTAGGGGCGTTCCATACGCAAGCGAGTCAGCGCGTGCCACGCGGTCCGCCATATTGGTGGTGGAAAGTGTAATTAAAAACATGCTGGCTTGAACAAGCCGGGGAATTTTCAGAATAAAATTTGAAATTTTGAATACTTACAAGGTTATAAAATACTGATTACATTAAGCAGTGTAAACATGTGACCCACGCATTGCACAGACAAAATTTCTAATGCTTTGCATGCACGCACCCATCCTAGAATATAGGGGGCTCGAATTTTCGACAATGTGAACCTTTTGCTAACAAAAATATAAGGGTGACTAAAAAAAAAACGTTCAGAGCTATGTCTCGTTTTCTCGGACTTTTCGTTTCTCTTTGGCGGACCTTTTTGCTCACTTCATTCGAGCCCCCCTAGGTGCGCGCATATTTTGGCTGAAATTTCACGAAGAGCTGCTGGGGTCTGGGAGGTTTTGCCGGCTCAATCAAAAAGACAATCACCGAAATGTAGACATTGATTTATAAAGTTTGAGAAAGATTCCTTTATACCTCGTGGGAATATACAGCCATTAACCTTATTCGTCGGTATAATAATATACAATCTATTTTTCAGTTGTTTACAAACCGACAAGACGATCATCGGTCAAGGGGTCCGCTCTCCGACGTGCCAGTGAATCACTGATTTCCCAAAGTTTTCAGTCTAGGCTGTGTTTACTGTGCGATGGTGATACTTTGAAATAAATCGAATCTTTAATCTTTGAAATGGTTTCCGTATCTCAGTGTGGTTGTTTCTGTATGTGTGATTTTTTGTTGTCCTCCTTCTGGTTGGCCAATCAGATTGTCAGCGTTAGTTCGTCCGGTAGGTCTACACAATAAATAGTTCCTGACCTAAAGGCTCACTCAGCTAAATTTGATGATCTTTCCTAGTTGAACACCACTGCTGGGCGGTCTTAAGCCGGAGGTCGAAGTTTGCAATTACACGGATCCAGTTTCCCGAATCTACTTCAGATTATACCAAGGAATGATAATTACATCGACATGTTTTTTTTTTTTCACAAAGCGCATGTAGGGGGTGCTTGCTTTTCATTGGTTAAAGTGATGAAACCGACGTCATAACATTCAGTCATTCCCATTGATTGAAATCTGGGAAACCCCCCTTTCAGTTTACTGTTATACGTAGTATGGTGACTATTTTCGACTTGGATAGTTACAATTTGTTAAAACTGTAGTGATTGAAGTAAACAAAATCAAGGGAACCCCGATCCAGTGGCTTGAGCCCAAACAAGTACAGTGCATAAAAGCGTGTGCAAGTGGTTGCGATGTGATCGATAAACTTCCGACCTGATCATGCGCATTGATGCCCACACGCGGAATTCTGTGTGTCGCTCATCATGATTCTACTGGACCACTTCTCTGTATAGGTGGCGGTGTGTCAGAGGACGTAATTAATAGTTTGCTCCATTTGAATCTATATAGTCTCAAAACTCAAACCGTTGTGTCGTAGATTCTGTAGTAAAAAAAAACACGACGACTGCAATACAAGTGTATAGGTGTATCCAGAGAAATAAAAAGGCTTTAGGAAGTTTTACACCTGTCCAATCAACGAATCCGACCATGAGGTGGGGAGTTGCACACCTACATGTACATTTTTTTCTGTCAATAACAAACATACACTTCAATCTGATTGGCATCCAGAAGGAGGACAACAAAAAATCACACATACAGAAACAACCACACTGAGATACGGAAACCATTTCAACGATTAAAGATTCGATTTATCTGAAAATATCCCCATCACACAGTAAATACACACTGTGACAAACAGGATATGTCAAGCTCGGACAGAATTACTGTACCAGTACATGCACTCTATTTCAGCAAATGTCAGATTTCAGCCATCTCTATTATAATCATTCAGTTTGATCCAACGTTTTACTGGCACGCAATTCTGGTACTAGTACATATGAAAAATAATTGCAGGCGGTCTGACACACGTTGTACCAGACGTGCACAGGCCTCGCATGTGGGCCCATTGCACTGATCACCTGGAAATATTTTTATGCTTTATTAATATATGGTTAAAACCGAGCTAGAAACCTGGCTCAGGGGTTAAACAATGTGACCTGGTGGGACTTGAACCCACGACCTCGAGTAAAGAAAGCGGGCAGTTATCAACCAGGCCACACTGCCTCTTACTAGTACATAGGCCTATATTATATTTCAGGGTATATCCTGTAATTGACAACGCGCCACCACTATATAAATATGACAAACGTCAATGGTCACAAAATCTGTCTGTCCTATCCTACATGTACAAGATACATACCCAGGCATTGTCAGCACCAGAAGACCATCGTCTTATACACGTAAACAGGACAGATTTTAAAAATAATGGTTTTCTTCGAATAAGACCGTTGCAAATTGGTATAGCTTGCCAGGCTACATACCATCTGTCACACCTCTTGAAATTTACAGAAACAATACATCTGCTTTCCCAATATAACACGGGGTGTAACCTTCTTGGGGCACCCCTTCCTCTCTGCCCTATTCCTAATGATCTGGCTATAAATCTTCGGAGTGGAGTCCACTCTGTAAAACTCTAGTACTAGTAATCTGATGGTCACATTTTCTTTGTGTTTCTTGATTGCTAGCAAACAACACAATATCGTGGAGAGAATAAGGTCACTAATTCTCAGAGAATAAAAATCGAATCAAAAGGCACAAATCTTTCTATTAAATGACCTCTCACAGCGCCACCTCAAGCGTAACCACGGCATTTAAAAACAATGCATTTTTGGCATGTGTTTAAAGCTTCACCAATATAAAACTGTTACACCTCAAATGGTAAGCAAAAAAGCTTCCACACAACTATTTTAAAAGTTTTGAAACAAAAAAAACTAACTTGTTAAAGCCAGTTTCAGCACATTTTTGTTGTTTTTGTAAGGTGATGTAATTGTTAGTGAAGACTACATGCAATATCTGCGAATGATACTCTTACTAAGAAGTAACTCCTAGCTATGGTTGAAGACCAGGCGTGCGCCCAGCCTAAAATATGCGGGAGAGGACTCTAAAAAAAAGTAAACAAAAAACGGGGTACTTTCAGAGCCATGAATTGTGCATCTGCCTATTTCGTTTTCTATAGTGTCGGACTTTTTGTTTGTCTGAGGCGGACCTTTTTGCACACTTCGTCAAATGGGGAGCGGGGTGGCTAATTCAAATTTTTGAAAGAATTAAGGCACACGTCCTGTTGGTGGTGGCTTGACCTCAAGTTTTAATACCTGAGTGGTCTAGAATCAGTTTGTGGTGACTGTCCTTCATTTTAAATGTTAAGGTATGTCAAATATATAGTTACCGCACAGGCGCCAACTGAGATTGTTTGAGTCTCCTCGAATCCTTTGCTGCAAACTCGCCCCATAATCAGTATGCCAGCTGACTGTGTTTTCTCGTCAGTGGGAGGGGGGATCCTGGCTCCCCTAAATTCACATTTGCTGATGTAGAGTAAAAAGCGAGGAGTGGGCAGAATTTGGGGACGAGCGTCAACCCCACTTAAGCTCCCTAAATATTTCCATGGAATCCATAAACAATCACTAATTTTTCTCAACAGTAGCGTGTGTACTATGAAGCTAATTTGTACTCTATGTGATAGCGACTCTCCGCAACCGTGAGGGCACATACATGTACGTCCGCAGGACGACTGAAAAAAACGACTCAGGCATTGTGGTATCCTTGTATGATTGACTATAGGAAATGATGGCAGTGTACATTCTGTTATTCGGATTTGTATTTTCGAGGAACATTATTAATCACTGGCAGCATCTTATTTACTTCATGTGTCCATCTACTGTATTTAATGGTTTTTAGTCTGCTTTAATGTAGTTCAATCCCAATAAAATATTTTACACATCAAGACATGGTAGGCATAGTACACTGCATCAGAGTAATAAGCATGTAGTTTTTAGAAGCTACGAATTTTTCTTTACTAACATCTCAACACCGCCCAACTCCTCCACTGGCCCTTACGACATTCACAGCCAAGCCACCATTTCTCTTAGAATGGTCGGGACGAGCCGATATTAGATTCTCAAGGAAAAATTACTACAAATTCCTTAAATAGATGCCTTCCAATAGAATCTTTTTGCAAGTTTTTTAGTTGAGGGATAGCTGATGCCGCAACAGTTGGTCCCAGAAGAGTAAATTTAAAGCACCGATGCTACAGAGAATCCGCAGTTTTGAAGAATTTTGAATCTAGGTGCCAGTGCTGGTTCGTAGGATGAACGTACTCGTAGTTTAAACCTCAAAACTACCACCAAACCTGTGACTTAGCATGACCAAAAAATAAATGGAATGCAGATTCATCTGCCTCAGCAGTCTATCTGCACAATGCCTTCTCAAATAAAGTCACTTTTACAGAATCTCATTCAAAATATTTCTTTTTCATATGAGTGTCTATTTTATGAAGTTGAAAATCACAAGTTTCCAGGGGCCATGCAATTTTAATTTTTTCTCGGCGGCGGGTTATGTGGAGGCGCGATTACGCATGCAAGGCATCCATGTTTTCAATCATGCCAGGCTATGGAACCGTCCGGTTGTTCACTTGAATTTTTACAAATAAATGGAGAAAAACACACAAGTGGGAAAATTATTTGGTAATATTGATTGTCATTACAGGTCCAATTGGCTTATTAACCATCGACTGTTCCGTCGGTGGCGGGGGGCGGTGCCCCAGCCAAGGAGTGAGGATCCGCCCGTCATAATGAAACAGACTTGGGTTTGAGAAAAGTGAAGGCCTACTGCATTTTGCATATCTGTTAATTCAACCATAGCAGACAGTGGCGGATCTATGTTTTCAGTAAGGCGGGTGGTTTAGGATTCGCACAAAGCGGGAATTCCATTGAAGGGCGTAGCGCCAATCGGGGCGAGGTCGGNGCGTCTATTTTATGAAGTTGAAAATCATGAGTTTCCAGGGGTCGTGCAATTTTAATTTTTCCCGGCGGCGGGTTATATGGAGGCGCGATTACTCATGCAAGGCATCCATGTTTTCAATCATGCCAGGCTATGGCACCGTCCGGTTGTTCACTTGAATTTTTACAAATAAATGGAGAAAAACACACAAGTGGGAAAATTATTTGGTAATATTGATTGTCATTACAGGTCCAATTGGCTTATTAACCATCGACTGTTCCGTCGGTGGCGGGGGGCGGTGCCCCAACCAAGGAGTGAGGATCCGCCCGTCATAATGAAACAGACTTGGGTTTGAGAAAAGTGAAGGCCTACTGCATTTTGCATATCTGTTAATTCAACCATAGCAGACAGTGGCGGATCTATGTTTTCAGTAAGGCGGGTGGTTTAGGATTCGCGCAAAGCGGGAATTCCATTGAAGGGCGTAGCGCCAATCGGGGCGANGGGGGGGGGGGTCCCCATCCTATCAATATCAGCTCCCTGACGTACACTGTATGAGAAGATAGTCCGTGTGCGTGCTTGAATGTAGAACGCAAGTTACTTGGCAGTTCCTCTCGACTTTGAGCATTCCAGAAGGACCGTCAGTGTTGGAGTTATCGCTGAAACGAGAGCAAAAGATATTGATACGTTTAACGTTTCTACTATTACAAAGGGCAATCGGTAATTTAACAGAAGACACAACGTGTTACTCAAAATGCCAGCCAGAAGGGAGTCAGTCACCTTCAAGGAATCTGGCGATGCAACCACTAATGGCACAAGAAATGACAGGTTCCACCTGAATGTTGTCTTTCTAAGACCTGGTTGTCAACTTCTGTGAGAGGTTGTCTAGGAAGGGTATTCCCATTGTTCTTCTGTAGTACTCCCTGGAAGAAACGAGTCATTGACAGCAAATTCAGCTAGGCTCTAGGTGACATAGATTTGGTTACGAAGCAGTTAAAGAGCCAAGTGGAATGCAAACTAGAATAAGTTTCTGTGCTTTCGTAGACCTTGTGCTTTACTGGGTAAATTTGACATGTGGGAAAATAATTTCCATTTCGTTTCATTGTAAACAAAAATCAAAGGAAAGTGTATGTCAGAAAACAGACATTATTTAATGTACAAAACATGTAGAATTATGATTTATTACCTGGATATTTCTGCATTAGCCCTGTGCTTCTGTTGCCTGGACTGCGGAGGAATCTGGATATCGGATCTCAGCTATGGTTTGCGCGTCTTGGAACCATTCAACCCAGACATCTTCGATTTTCGTTCCCAGTTAGTGCTTGCACTTCGTCAACTGCTGTGTCAATGAGCTTGTAAGGCTCTACAATGCAAGCATCTCGTTTTGCAGCTTGGCACTAAGCCCCTTGAGGTTGCCAAGTCCATTCAAAAAAAGGAAAAAAAGAAGAAAAAGTTACAAGAGCAAATATTTGACCCGTTCCTCATGCACTGCTTCAAACCATGAGCTTTTGTCAAAAACAATGTATACCAGGACAAATTTGCATCTCTTGCAAATTTCCACATAAACGTACCAATGTCTGAACCCTTGAAACCCGAAGTTGTAACGCTGTTCGCGAATGCGGTCACATTGTCAATGTAAGTGCACCCCCCACGGGTTCATTCGAATTCCTTGTATAGGACTAACTTCCTAGGGTGTATCTTGGACCGGACTTGCGACCAAACCAGAGTGCCCGCCACAACGGTCCTTACTATAGGGCCAAACAATTCGTCGGAAACGAGTTGATCGTTTTTTAAAATGAACACATTACATGTACACTGTGTGATTAATTATTGAGCAAGACAACTTTATTACACACCAGTCAAATTAATTCAAGTTACAAACGGACGGAGTGTAATACTAATAGGCATGACAGATGAGGTAAACACGTTGCACGTCGATTCACCTCATGCGCGCACCCAGCCTTCAATAGGGGGGGGGGGGGGGGGNGACTCGAATTTCTGTCGATGTGGACCCGACAAAATATGGGCAGGATAAAAAGAAAACGGGGCACACTGTGCGTCTGCGGATTTTTAGTGGACTTTTTCCTCGTTCGAGCGCCCCGAGCCCCCCCTGGGTGCGCGCAATGCACCTGATTATCAGGATTGCGGTGCAACAGTATTTTCCCTAGTCACATCAAAACATATCTTAGAGTAAAGACGCTACTTCACGGGCTGCACAGCACTGAAAAAAGTGGGAGAGGGGAGTGGGCTAGGACCCCCCAACCCTCTTTGATGCGCCGCCCATGTAGTTACCTAAAAAAAATCACCTATAGATGTTTGCCTTTTCCGTGGTGAATCCATCTAAAGTGCTTGGCTACTTCCGAAGTGTCGACGGAAGCGCGCGCACAATCTGAACTCCGTGCGACCAGCTGATGAGACACGACTGAAAACTCGAAATGCGCGTTGCTTTTCGTTATTATAGTAAATCACAATGCAAAGAAATTATTTCCAGGGTTAACCCCCTCAATTTTTCGAGGTAGTTTACTCGGGGTTTATCCACGCTGGCAGCGTCGTTTTATTTTTTTGCTGGCGACGTTTTTTCATTTTTTGTTTTTTGATCCTGTCCCAATTAAAGGGGGGGGGGGGTTAGTTTAAACCCCGAACCCCCGTACATGAATTGTCGTGAGGACTTGACAGGGACCTCAGGGGTCTCACGCTCCACTGATTTATCTACATTATTTTGAAAACACTTTGCCCAGTCGCACATTGTGTGTCATAAAAGAGATAAGCATACCTGCAGCTGACGAAGCAAGTAAACTACTCTCGCTTATCACATTGGTGTAGACTCACAGTTGAACCGTGATTTTCTGTTGACCCCAGACCGTCCGGAGTTGCACCATACGTATAACAACTCCGGGCGGTCTCTCACGACGATTTAGCGTTGGATCCGCCTGTGGCAGATACTCGTATTTCAACGGTAGACTAGCACTTCGGCATACATTTCCTCTATACGCCGGTCTTGGAACATAAAAGGCGACTATTTCATGGAAGATTCCTACAAGTTATTTATTCACTTTTTAAATTCGTAATCTAAATGGGTGGATGTTTTTATTTTATACTGGTAAGTTCCAAGCCGAAAATTTTATAGCCGAGTACCTCCGAGTTCGAAGAATACCTCTCATGACAACACAAACAATCAGCTGTTCCACAAGGCAGTTTACCACCAAAACGAACCAATGATGTAGCTTCAAAGACGTCACGTGATATATTTCCCGCGAAATTCTCGCGGCTGTCGGCTGACGATAAACATTTTTTATTTACTAGAATATTATTGGGTGCAGTGACACCCCTTTGTTCGGTTTTAATGTAAGCTGTCGATCCAAATGGAGTTTTAGGTTCACTAGAGTCGACATGGACAAGGATCAATTTGACCGAATTGAAAAAATTGGCGAAGGCACATATGGAGTGGTTTACAAAGCGATCGATAGGAAAACTGGACGAGAAGTTGCCCTGAAGAAAATACGCTTGGATACGTAAGTTTTTTGTACTTGTAGGCCTAACCTTCACTGTCTTGACATAATTGTTGTGGATGTTTTTACCAGTCTCCATTTGTGTGTTGAGAAAACTAACCAACTGCTGCTGAAGATGACCCTTGGTAAAAGTTAGTTTGTTTTCTCACCACACGCATACAACAGGACGTGCTAATCAGGCGTGCGTTCAGTAGACGCTAGGACCTACGCTAGGCAATCCCAAAATTGGCAACATCGCTGTTTTGGCATTGTATATTTGGTCATGACTGGAGGGGCTCTTGTCAACCTGAGCCGACTGTCCCAAGCTTGTTATATAGTTATATTGGTGTTATTTCAGTGAACAGGACGGCGTGCCTAGCACAGCAATCAGAGAAATCTCTCTACTCAGAGAACTGGACAACCCAGCTATAGTCAGGTAGGCTTTCAGGGAAATCTCTCTACTCAGAGAGCTGGACAACCCAGCTAATAGTCAGGTAGCCTTTCAGGAAGATCTTGTTTCAAGCACAAAGGTATTTGGATGGAGGCAACATTTCAGTAGTCTGGTTTTGTATAGTATGTACTCATAGTGCATGACAGGGTTCATGGCCACTGCTTGCCATCTCGCCATTATTAAATTTTGGATAGAACTTGAAATAAAGCTGTCAATTCACAATTTTTGCCTATGCATAGCAACATATGAGTAAAACTAAGTTATAAATCTACTCCCTGTTGGTGGTTTTGTATTAGAAAAAGTGACATTTGTTTTGTGCTCCTCTTGACTATTTTGGAAAAAAATAGTAATTTCTCACATCAGCGTGAGTACAGGGTGTCGGGCATGGACACATCACCGCTGGTCCCTCTGATAATTTGAATAAATTGTTCCTAAAACTGTGGTGTAGCAACAATGCCATGTCAAAAATGTCATCGGATTCTATAACAAGAAGTGGGAGTGTCTTTAATTCTTGAATCACTGGCTTTTGCTCTTGTTTGTTTAAAGTGCCTGTACGTTATGGAAAATAAGTAATTTTGATCTCTGCAGTTGTGGATGTAATCTGGACACTGGTGAAGAACAAAATTTGGCTGACAAAGAAGTTAGCCAAGTGAATTTTATTAAACATATAAATGTTAAGCTTATGCCTAGTAAGATACTTGTATATGGCTAAATATGCATTGTGCCATTTCTGTTCCAGATTACTTGATGTGATCCACTGTGAGAAGAAACTATTTTTAGTGTTTGAGTATTTAAATCAAGATCTGAAGAAATACATGGATACAGCTCCCCCTGGTGGGCTCGCCATGCCTCTTGTAAAGGTGGGTGCTGCATTACTAGAGATGATATACTGGTGGTCGTGGAAGTGGAACGGGCACACTTTTAATTTGAGTTTGGAATGCACCATAATGATGCCATTGTACTGTACATGCCAGAAATAGTCTAAAGAAAATGACCCGTAATTTTCCGTCCTGACAACAGGGAACGCATAATTCTGACTACTAGCTGAATTCAGCCTCTGGGTTGCAGGAATGAGTTGCTATGACCTGCCAAGATGGCACGAAATTTTGCGAGATTTTATGTCATGTACTGTAGTTCTGTGTTTGTGTTTACAGAGTTACATCTATCAGTTACTTCAAGGCATTGCATTCTGCCACGCTCACAGAGTTCTCCATAGAGACTTGAAGCCACAGAACTTGTTGATTGATGCTGAAGGGAATATCAAACTGGCTGACTTTGGACTGGCCAGGACATTTGGGGTGCCTACACGGACATACACACATGAGGTATACTTGTGGAGTAGTCTAATAGTCTACAGGTAGACTGGTCATAACTCTTTTTAAAAGAACTGTTTTTCTCACTCTCTACCCGAAATACAAATTGTGAAATTTATTCAACCAGAAACCTTTCCATTTCATGACAGATATGGATTCCCATCAACAAAACAGATCATTCAAGGCAGCAGTGAGTAAAGCGTTCAATACCTTTGCCAGAGTTTGCAGACCCATCCAACAGTGGACTGCTGTAGTCGAAGTCATAGATTATTTTTCACTTTCTCTTGATCATATAGTGAAAGTGCTGTCAAGGCAACCAGGTTGTTAGAAATGACATTTGTCGAGACCACATAAAATGAGACAATGAAGACCGTTGGAAAACACTTAACATCATGTAAAAATTATTTATTAAAACACTAGCTTTCAAGCCTTTGAGAACATATGGCGTAAGAGACCTTCTTGCACCAACCTGTTCAAAATTACCAAGGGGAGGGATGAGAGAAAAAGGTGTAATAGAGACAAAGGTTTGGATAACCTAATGCATCAACTTCATCAACATGGGATTAACTTGATTAATGAACAAATCACTGAAGCCAATAATTATTAATTATCACTGTGGTATCAAATCCTCCAACATGATGGGAGATATGTGTATGTCACTGATGGTTACTTACCATCCACACTGTTGGTGACAACCAAGTGGCCCCATCATGTGTCAGGATCGGTTGCACTTTTGAGTGACACGTTTAGCAAAAACTTTTTCTTGACTTGTGAATTTTAAGTAGGAAGAAAAGAATTATCCTTAGAGGGGCAATTTTGATATCGTGTGTTCAGAAAAGTAGAAAATAAAGATTATTTTGTTGGAAATGCATAATGACATGTAATTGGCTTATAGTGGTGCATGTGCCAGACACCCAATTACATGTGGCCACAGCTTGTCTGTTCACGAGGATTTATTTATTTATTTATTGTGATATTTAAAATGAGGCTGACCTCTTCAGTGATAGCACTGAGGGCCTTCAACAACAAAAACGGTAATATAGCGCAATGAAGTAATAAAACAACAATTAAATATACGTGAAAAAATACAATTCAAACAGGTTGAGAATTAAGATAAATAAATGACAAAGAATGGTGAAAATTTAACTAAGAGAGATGAAATATGTAATGAAATGACAATGCATTTCTTTGAACAAACCCAGTTTACCTTTTTTTAGTAATAAGGTCCACAAACACAAATATTCAAGACGCCTGCATCCCTACATTTTAGGCTGGGCGAGCGCACGTGGTGAAATTCTGGTTATTCCTGTGCCCTGGCCCCCCCTAACTCAAAATTCTGGATCCGCTCCTGATGTGGCCATAGCTTGTCTGTACACAGTGATTCAAACTCAGGCCTGTATTGATTGATAGTGTGTGAATTGTGATCCAAACGGGGGTTGAAAAGTTAGTGAGCGTAACTTCATCAAAGAATGGGATGGGCTGGCAGTGGACTTAAGCAATGGGATGGACTGGCATTGGACTTAAGCAATGGGATGGGCTGCCAGTGGACTTAAGCAATGGGATGGGCTGCCAGTGGACTTAAGCAATGGGATGGGCTGGCTGTACTGAACGACTGTATAGTTATCCAGCATCAGTCCACCAATCCAAGTCGAAATCACTTTGGTGCTCTCTAAAAGAGCACCGATATGAAAGGTTCCCAATTTAGGCCCCAGATGCGATGCATACCAGGATATTGTCCCATGTTGTTTGCTTGCATCTGGTATGTTTATCTTTACGAGAACGTGTTGATTATCGACACCCAATATACAGCGCTTCATCCAGAATTACAAAAATAGGGTGTCCGAAATGGGTTCCCCAATTTCTTACAGTGTCCATGACCAATAATGTGCAACAGCATTTTGATGATCCCAAGTCAGAATTGGTGTATGTTGCTGCACTATTTTTTTGAGTTACATCTTTTTAAACCAACATTTTTCTTTTGAACAGGTCAGCGAACTCCTAGAGCTTGTTGAAAACAACCATGCTTACTTGCTTACTTTGCTTAGGTGTTCAAATACAGAACTGGGCCCAGTGAATTAGAGTGTTTTATTTGTGACGTACGCTTTCACATTGGATGACTGTTTGTCAAATTTAATTTCTTGTACCATTCAAATCTGCATATATTGACTTCCCAGCATCGTTCCAATACGTGATACATTTGCACTTGCTTCATTTCCAGGTGGTCACATTGTGGTACCGTGCACCTGAGATCCTTCTCGGATGTCGCTACTACTCCACACCTGTTGATGTTTGGAGCATTGCCTGTATTTTTGTTGAAATGGTGAGTAGAGACTTAGCCACAGAGTGAATACATGGAAAGCTTGTTTAATAGAGTTGGCTCAGCTTATAGGGGAGTTCACATGTTTGAATCTGTGCTACGGTACTTCCTTGTGTTCATAAATAGTTTAACCATCCATAAGATGATACACACATTTGTTGGACTTGGTAAATAAGTAAAATGCAACCTCCATTCTTCAGTGAGCTAGAAAATAAAAAGAATTTAGAGAAATGCTTTGGTGTCACAAATTTTAGGACAAGAAGAATAACTGGAATTTCTGAATTACCAGATAATTAAAGCTGCTTTTTTGCATTTTCGCCAAAGTTTACTTTTTGTATGAGAAAAATCACCAGCATATTGTGAATTCATATTCAAGATTGTTGTCATGGTGATATTCACCAGGTGCTCCCCCATCTGCGACCCCTGGTGGCCACTAATGTGTCACTGGGATCGCAATTTCCGCCATCATGGAGTCACCAACACCACTAAAGGAGAAGGCAACCTTTTATCATGTCATTTTAGTAAAAATATGGTTCGTTGATTATCCCAGACATGTGTTTCAATTAATTACGCTTTCCCATAATTTTATTAATTAGTCGTGCCCTACTCCGGAAATGACATATAGGTGGATGAAAGTTTCCCGCCATTTTGTTTCTGCGTTTGACTTTAATATGAGGATCTGTTCTACTGTTGTTTTCATCCTGATTTCCTAACTTTGTGGTTACCACTTCCCATCGACGAGTATTCTACGACAAGCTATGTTGCCAGAGAACTCAATTACATTGTAGTTAGGAATCGTTTACTTTGTAGTAGCCTAGAAATGGCTGGAGTCGGCGACTCATATCACAGACACAATGACATGGTGACCAGTCAGTTTAGTGAGGCAGAATACTCACAGACAGCTGTTGAGAGGTATGAGGCAGAGACTGAGGACATGTGGTGGGACGTCTTGGTCCAAATGCACCATGTGCATCTCGATGGAATGCCTATGCTGTTCCCACTGGATGGTGACTTGAGCACGCAAACTGCTTACATCTCACCGTGTGACTCCCTCGCTTCACACCTGGTACCTTCTAAATAGCTCCAATAGTTTAGTCAAGTCCACAGTAAACTTATCAAAGTTTGGCTCACTGGCCTGTTCACTGGACAACGAACTGTCCTCCTCACTGGGTGGCGAACTGGGCCTGTATTCACTCCCACTACTCGACATCTGTGCAAGGCTGCTTACAGGCTCTGTGCTGGAGACAACAACAGCACAGGGCGAATCACAGTGCTAGTTCCCGGAATTGCATGCTCTGGGGTACGATTGTAGGCATGGGTAACATTAGATGAAGGGACTCCAGTCACTGTAGAGGCCAAAGCTCGCTTCAGAAATGCACTGCTTGGAGGTGGCGATAGTGCACTGCCGGGAATCAACAGCGTTGTTTTGCAGGAACCTTCATCAGTTCCGCATACATATCTCTTTCGTAATCCGACGTCAACAAATGCTGGCCACACACTCTGTAATTCTCCACTGTTTTGTACGTTGCATGGACGGTTAACGCTGAGTTCTTCACACGAACAAGCCAAGTACTGCGGAATGCGATGTAATGGCATGCCCAAAGCGCACTTGAGACGATAATGAGTACATCTCTGTAAGCAGCAACTGAGCGGCGTGTTGACTGACTCGTAAACAAACGCAAACAACTGACCACAACTGAGGTAAAACAATGACTGACTCGACAGCTCACATAGTCAGACTGTATGAAAACAAAATGGTGGGAAATTCTTAACCCCCCTAAACGTCACTTCCGGAGTAAGGCACGACTAATTGATAAAATAACGAGAAGTCATTATTAACTGAAACATATGCCTGGGATAATCAACAAACCATATTTTTACTAAAAATGACATGATAAGGTTGCCTTCTCTTTGAACAATCCCTTGCAAGTTCCACTAGTCTTGATAAAGTGGTTGTTCCAACAGTGTTACTTGTTCAGGGAATGAACATGGAGCCAGTGTGAAAAGATTAGGCACAACTAACGCATGAGTGTAAATCTGTGATCTTGTGGTGTCTTGTGCATTTGTGTTGAATATGTCGCCAAAACTCTCAAGTGTCTTAACTTCTGGTGCTGAGATTTCCATATTTGACTGGATAATCCAGGTTTTAGGCGAAAATGATATTGAGCTGATGCTTGGCTCTGATTTGGCAAAATACAATTGAAAGGGTTGGATTTCCTTTGTTCAGCTCACAGTTGTACATACATTGTCCAGCTCCCAGACGTACATACATTGCAAAGCTCACTGTCATACATACATACATTATACAGCTCACAGTTGTACGTACATTGTGCAGCTCAGTCGTATGTGCATTGTACATCTGACTGTCGTATATACATTGTTGACCCTCATGTTTGTACTAAGTTATGTTAAGTCTCATTTGTGTTTTAGATCACTGGGAGAGCACTGTTTCCTGGAGACTCAGAAATTGACCAACTATTCCGAATATTTAGGACATTCGGTACGTAACCTTTAGGACATAGTTAATTGCTGGAATGTAAAGTCCTTGATTTGTGACCAATTTCAAAGCTATTGATGATTTTCCAATCTTGTTTTGAAGAATATTAATTAATTAATAATTTCCGCAGTATTTCTCATTACGTCATTTTAAACGATGGATAAAAGATAAAGTTGTAAAAAAATATTTTTTGTGGATGTTATTGCACGTGGCTTCCAAAATTATGTGTTTTGTCTCTCCTGCCTTTCAGGCACACCTGACGAGACCTTGTGGCCAGGTGTGACGAAGTTACCTGATTATAAAACTACCTTTCCCAAGTGGCCACCTCAAGATCTCAATAGAGTGGTTCCTTTGTTAGAGACACAAGGAAAAGAGTTGTTGAAGGTTTGCATCTAGTTTGTAGTTAAATTTAAAGTTATGGAGGACTCTCGCAAAGTGGCCAGATTTGGTAAACTTTGCAACATCACAGACATGGGTGGTTCTATTCATATGAAACTTTCAGACATCATACTTTGTGCACTCATTTCAAAAACGGTTTCAGAAATTGTGTCTGAAATTTTTTACTTGAGCACGAGAGTCTATCAAAAATAGGACTTGTTTAATTTTTATGAAAAAAATAAAAAAATGGCCATCAAAGGAAAGGATAATTTAGAAGACTGTAACGGCATTTTTAAGATTTTATCTTGTACATTTGCATCAAATAACATTGTCTCATGTTATTGATACCGTTATTTTGCTATAGATGAAGTCACAACTAACAGACTTTCTACTTTCAGAAATTATGTGCTTTTGCAGGGTTGATATCTCTAGTGATGTAGATATTCGACTTTATACACCAACATGTTGATAAAACATTACCTTGTTGAGACATTTTCACAAGCTTTGTTGTGCCCATCTCGCCAGTTTCTAAGAGATGTTTGTTAACAGCAATATAACTTAAAACCCTGTAAAATGGTAAAACTTGACCAACTTGCTGCCATTCAATATATATATAAATATAAGCTGGTATATGTATGTATGTACATGCAAACTCGTGCAACATTTAATGCTGGAAATAAACAAGCTCGGCCAATATCACCCCGACCCTCAAAGCAATGGTGCTACTCGTAATTCATGTTTACACTTGATTCTATATTGTTGCTTAGTTTCTTGTTGTTTCTATTGCAGCAACTTTTCAAGTATGAGCCCAGCTCCAGGATATCTGCCAAATCAGCCTTAAGCCATCCTTACTTCCTCAACGTATCTGTACAAAGACCTCATAAGGTGACCTTGGGATGACCTTGACAATGCTAAAATGGGTGGAGTCACACATCTTTGACAACTCTTGTAAATATTTGTTTGGCAAACAACTTTGTTGGTTCTGTTTAGAGTTTTTATGCGCCCACATATGTGGGTGCATATTGCTGCCATCTCTGTCCGAGCATCTAGCGTCCGCAACTGTATCTCTTAAATTCCTCACAGGATCTTGATGAGATTTGGCAGATGGCAGATGTGTTCCTATCAAGCTGATGACAGATGACTTCGAATTTCGGACGGATCCGACTACTGGTGTGCTCTTTACTGGCAATTTTAGTTTTTTTATGTTTACTTCTGTATCTTCAAAGGTCGCCAATGAATTTTCAGGAAATTTGGACCATAGGCATGTATTAGTGAGGTGACACTATTCTCATG
The DNA here is from genome assembly GCA_002633005.1 of Phoronis australis. Lineage (NCBI taxonomy): Eukaryota > Metazoa > Phoronida > Phoronidae > Phoronis > Phoronis australis. The sequence continues at coordinate 139,791 of NMRA01000344.1, read as the reverse complement.
TTTTTGGATGGATTTGAGGTAGTTTGCACCACCTTGTGTTCATTTTTACTGTTCTGGAATCTGTTTTTTGGCATCTGCCCTTCTATTAACCAAACCACTCTAAGGATGATAGTGAAAATTGGCATATATGATCTGAGTGTGAAAAGGATGGTTGACGATGATTTTATTACGAGTTCAACTACTGTGGCGTCTCCTTGTGACAGTTTTATTTTTTTGCGCCCATAGCTGTATCTCCTAAACCCATTGTAGGATCTTTATTAAATTTAGCAAGAGTGTTTATATCAAGTTGACAACAGACCACGGTGACCCTTCTGATGGATCCTGTGAATGCTGTGCCCTCTGGTGGCAATTTAATTTTTTTCCATTTTCCCCTATTTGGAATTCCTGTATGGATTTTCATGTTTCTGTTTTGGGAAGGATTTGACATATTTTGCGCCACCTAGTGGCCATTTTTTACTTCCTTCGATCCTGTATTGAGCCATGTGCCCCGTTTATTCGCCAAACCACTGCAAGGATCATTATAAAAATTGACATATATATTCCTACTGAGAAAAGGATTGCTTACGATGATCTTCAGTCAGCTCCAAGTACAGTAGCTCCACCTAGTGCTAACTTTTCCTGTTTTTTTCGGTATCTTTGCAGTTTAGCTATGACATCTTTCCGTTTTAATGTGGGTTTGACGTAGTGAAACCTCCTAGTGGTTGTTTTTATTATATTTGAGTCTGTTTTTAGTGAAACCACTCTTTTGGGATAATTGTGAAATTTGTTATGTATTATGTTCATACTTGGAAGAGGACAGCTGACTATAAGTTTTGAATGGCACCGACTACTGTGGTGCCTCCTAGTGCAAATTTTGCACCTGTGGCTGTGGTTCCCAGTGACAGTTTGCAGGTTTTAGATGGACTTTCATGAAATTTGGCAAATAGCTTTGAGAAACGATGATAGCTTCCCATTTTTGAGTGGGTTCGATGTATTCTGTGCCATCTAATGGCCATTTATAGGTACTAAATACACTCCCTAGAAGCACACTGTTTGCGGTACCGTCGTGGGTGCATTTCAACGCTCTGCGTTACTCTTGTTTATTAAGGTTGTTGCAGCTTGTAGCCACAGAAGAGGTTGATGAACCCTGTCTAGTTAAGAGTGATTGTTAGAAGCCCTGTTCACTATAATAAACTGCATAAAGAGTTGTACGGCAGTTTGAACTGATTGCAAATGGCATGGTGTGTGACTTATGAGTGAATTGGTTCACTTTCATCAAGTTCGTATAAAGAGTGTGCACACCTAGTTTTTTGTTTATTCCATAGTTTACAGGGCTCTGAATGGAGCTTCCTCTTGCCAGAACCAACCAAGTTTTTGTTTCTTGACATTTGGAATGAGTTTGCTAGTGGCGAACTCGACTCCAAATTGATACTGAACTGTTAATTCCTGTAGGCTGCACCTTTCAGTTGTTGAGATGATGTTCATCAATGTGCCCCATGCTATTTTCTGTGGAACGTTGTATCTACAGTATGGTGCGAGGGGCCCACTCTATTCAGGACGACCTGTTTGACAGAGGCACTTCACTTACACATGGCCATCAATGTCTATAAAAACACCTTCAATCACAAATAACTTGATTTCGATCACTTAGCATTATGAAATTGATCTCATCAATAGAGCTGACCAAACTGCAGGTTTGCTTGCTGTGCCGTGTCGTTTTAATGGCCGAGCATAGTCTCGAAGAAAATTGCCAGCTCTTTGCAAACCCGAAACTCACTTCCCATCTTAGTGCAGAACAGCTTGGGACCACTTGTTTGGTGTTTAGTAGTCTTGGATGGAGTAGGTCGTTTTGCTGATTGAGCTGTCAGTTGTGTTTACTGTAAGTAGGAATCATCTGTATTAAAGGGTATTTATAACTGTATATTTTAACACATTTTAACCGGTGAGTTTGAAAGTCATTTTCTGTTGGGCAAGCTTGTGTTTATCTCAGGGACGTTGTTAAATTGACGATATCGCATTAATACAAGTAGTATGTGAATTTACCTTCAAAATAACAAAACTTCTAATCTTCTCTCTCTAGCATAGGTTAGTCAAAAGCTTCACCATGAGTGGCATTCATCAATATATACTTCTGTTTGATGAGAAGTACAGGAAAAGTTGACGAGTTTGATGTTTTCGTATTAGAAATGTTCTATCTTAGCTTTGCTGTTTGAAATCTTAATAATTTAACTCTTGTCCATTCGCCATTTTCTATAATGCTTTTTCCTAACACAGTTTTGAACCCAAATTCATAGTGATAATTGGTGAGTTTGCATCTTTAAGCCCAACATCAACAGAATAATGTTATAATGTTAGATGTATTGGGCTAACCAGGTAGCAGATAAGAAAACTTGAGTTTAATCACGTAAATGAAGGCCTGTCTGTGAATAGAACACCATTGCGAGCAAGCGGTGATATTTGCAGCTGCTTGAATTAAAAAGGGATTCTCGCGGTAACGTAGACAAAAGCAAACAAATACGCGTAACGGTTCGTTACATTTGACAATTTATGGAACTAGTGGGCTCAGAGCGATGCTGTTAATATACTGCAGTATTCAAATTTACAAGTGTTACCTTTCAAGATAGGCTTTAAATTTACCTGGTTCTATATTTCATATGGTACAACTGATTTAAACCTGTCTTCATCTTAAAAATCCAGTAAGCTTAGAGAATTTACGAGCTTCTGCTTTGTGTCATTTCATCTGGTCTCGGCAGTATCATTCTCATTTTTATTGTAATATACTTTCCAATTTTTAATATTAGGTTTGGTGAGTGAGCTCCAAGATTTTTCTGCTATGTGTAGTGTATCTTCTGATTTGCCAAGGGTTACCACTTTTAAGTTGTCCTTTTAAATAGTAGGCAACAACAAATTTCACATGGTACTTAGTTTTCATTTTTCAACTGTGCTAATTCTATATCATATTTAAGTGTTTCATTGCTTTGATGTTCTGTATAATCTAAGAATATTTTGCCAATAGGTGTCGACGAGGCTGGCTTCTGAGTTAATAGGACTCCGTTATCAGGGGTTTTTATGTAATGCTGGGCAGCTAAGTCGCCATTTTAAAAACATTCAAAATGTTCTTAATGTCATTTATGATTTTCAACCATGGTGATCTTTGAGAACACCTTTTCATAGTTTTAACAGTTTTCTGACAACGTATCAATAAATATTAAGGTGCACCTAATGTAAAGCTTATGTGGACATCTGTGTAGATAATGTTAAAATGTTATTTATTATTATCTGACCCAGTGATCTAATAGACAAGAGTTACTCACGGCGTGTTGTTTTACTTATACACTGTTGTAAGCAAATTGTTTTACTGACTACCAATAAGGTGGACATCCATTTTTAACAATATACAACAAAAGTCATGCTAAGACAGTAGGGACCCCTTTTGGACACGACTAAAACGCATTGCAGGCATGATCATTGATGATGCTACAAATAACGTTTGTACAAAATTGCATTTGTTGCCTTCTTTAGACGTCTTCCAGTTAAAGCTGTTTCAAATGACATCTGTTACTTCAGTGGTGTTGCCACTTCAATTCAAAAGTAAGTGGACAATCAACTGAAAACTTGACAAAGAAACAAGCAACTGTAGTTCTGTTCAATAAAAGACCATCACTCAGATGTTAGTAGAAAACGGTTGATGGAGATAAAAATCAAGAACGCACACTTTTTCAGAATCTCAAAAATTTATATTTTCCATAATTTGCCTCAAAATACAAAACACCAGCTTGCCTTCACTGAGGCATCTCGTAGCGTGTATGTTATCTAATTGGAAGACACCTACCGTACACTCGCCATACCGGGGAGGGAAGTTTTACCCTCTATTGGGCCAAATTGAAAACTTGCATTCTAGCCGTCTTGATGACGACTGCTCTCCCATGTCCAATAACATTGCTGTGAACGATAAATCAATCTTGCTACAAGCCTTGAACAATCTCCCACCATGGAGATGGAATAACTTTGGCGAAAAATGCTTTTTGATCTCACAGGAATGTGTTCACGATGACACATCTGTCAAAGCCGGTTCAAGACAAGATGGCCGTAGACACTTCACTGCGAAGTGGACGCGGCATTTTTGCAAGAGTGAAACGCCGGAAGGGCCTACTGACGTTCGCGAGATTTCAGTATACACTCACTCGCGTTCAACTTCCGCCTACATAAACCAAGTAAATGAATTGTTTACCAACAGAAAGGTAAAGTAAACAATGAAACAAACAATAAACACAACGTTATTTTCTCCCTTTCACATCACTTAGTCGGTTCGAAAAACTCACCGACGTTCACTGCAAGTCTCGAACTCGACCCTCTCTATATACTTTTATATACCCGTGAAATTAGTGTTATGTTTAAAGCAACTTGAACTCCTTGTGATTTCAGGTGAACAATCTAAGCGGTGCAGTCACCGACTAGCGGCAAACTTGAAGCTTAAACCTGCCAAAAGGAGTCTCCAATCCGTTATAATTCGCAATTTTGTTTATACGATTGAGACACACGACCATTTTGGACCGTATCTTATTCTTCTTATCCAACACTGATGATGGAAAGACGGGTTACGGCCTAAGGCCTATGTAAAATGTGACGAAATCATCAAATCCGCCGATTGAGTAAGCGGTTAAATGCGAAACATACCAATCTGAAAAGGGAACCTATGCCTTATCAATAAGTGAACAAAGCACTTTTATTTTGCACCATTTCCTTAAAGTACATCCATGCCAACATAACGTGCTTGAAGTTTTGAAACGCGAGACTCACTAATAAAGGATTCTCATTGGATTTGCTGGTTAAAAGTACATTCACGTATTTCACGCGCACACACTTGAGTACTCAAACGCCGTCGCAAAGAACAATACTGTGGCCACAGAATGACGCAGTGGAGGTATTGGGTAGCTTTTGCAGGTAAATAGTCATATTCTAGGTTTTAGAATGTCGATCCCACACAGTTTCTGTGAAGAATTTAGTTAGGAACTCATTGAAATATACAACTTTATATTTTAAATCGACCTTTGAAGCTTAAACGTGCCTGAAAGGAGCTGCCAGTCCGTTAGAACTCACAATTCTGGTTATATGATTGTTTTGTACCTCGTCTGGCAACCATTAAGAACTTCACAAAATCCTTATTTATCGAATATAAACACACACGGCCATTGTAGACCGTATATTATTCTTGTTATTCAATAGTGATTGAACCCCTTTTAATGGTCACAGGATGGAAAGGCGGGTTACGGCCCACGACCTATGTAAATTATGACGAAATCGTAAAATTCGCTGATGCAACAAACCGGTTAAATGAGATACATATACCAATCTGAAAAGGCAAGGAACCGCTGGAAACGGAATAAAATTTCACAAGTATTTTACCTCAGAACAAAGTACTTTTTTGTTTTGCATTTTTTTCTTAAAGTACATCAATGCCAACGTAACGTGCGTGCAGTTTCGATACGCGAGACTCGCTTCTATGGTAAACCTAATGGATTTGCTACTTAAAGTACATTCACGTTTTTACATGCACAGTAGGCAAACGCCATCGCGAAGAGCAATATCGTACTGGCCACAAAATGACGCAGTGGAGGCATTCAGCTTTTTCAGGTAAAAGTTGTATTCAAGGTTTTAGAATGTCGATCCCACAAAGTTTCTGTAAAGAATTCAGTTAGGTTTTCTTGAAAAACATACATTCCAACTTTATATTTTAATTAAACCTTGGTACAGCTACATTCATCAGTACTAATTCCGAGTACAGTGGCGATTTTTTATGCTATTCTTGGGTACGTTGTCTTACGACCTTGAGGAAAGTAAAGTGGACAACCAACCAAACAGTAAATGCAATGTCTAGTTTTCCCTTTCACATCACTTTGTGGGTTCCAAAAGCTCGCGTTCACTGCAAGTCTCGGACAAATCTCTCCCTAAATCATTTGATGTACCCGTGAAATTAGTGGTGTTTTAACGCAACTTTAATTCTAGCCTTGGTACAAAGCTCAGGGGTGGATCCAGGATTTTGAGTTGGGGGNCTCAGATATTCGCAACCCCGAACTGCCAAATGAAGAATTTTGGGGGGCCATGGCCCTCTTGGTCCCCCTCTAAATCCGCCACTGAAGCTGTATATAAATATACAACTTTGCACCGATGTGGGTAAAAAGTGGTAAGATAAAATCTGACACAAAATTAGTGTCATTCAAAACTACAGTCTTCCTTGAGTAAACTAAATTATTCAACGGTATTGGAAAAACTGGCGTTCTATCGTTATTCTCCTGCTAAAGTTGTGGAGCGATCTTTAGCGACTGCTTTCGGCGCCAAGAAATATTGCCTCGCCTATTGGTCAGTTTGTTTTTTCGCCGATTCTTCAATGAGCTGTTGTTCTTTCACGAGGTTGCATACATGTCACAACAAATTATCCGAACTGGTTTCACTTCATTATAAGTTTTTAGAATTTTGATACCGAAAAAACGAATTCCAGAAGAAATTTTGCTGCTGCTAAGCTATCACCCGAGAGATGTCGCAAAAATTTCGGAAATGGCGCGTGCGCGTGACACGAGCGTACTGTTTTAAAAACGACGACATACTTTTCATTGTTAGAAAAGGCGAAGAGTTACGCACGATAATGACGTTTATTGCATTTTTTCCACTTAAACGGCTGTAACGGACAAGTTGAGGGTCGGTTGATTCCCAGATTTTGCATGCACCCCGTCCGATCTTTACGTTTACATGTTGATACAAATTTTATGGCGAGGTGACAACCAAAACTACCCGGGCTGTGTGCAATTTCGGGGTCTACGGAAGAAATACACACAGTGGCACCTAGCCTTGGTACAAAGCTGTATATAAATATACAGCTTTGCACCGATACGGGTAAAAAAGTGGTAAGATAAAATCTGACACAAAATTAGTGTCATTAAAAACTACAGCCTTCCTTGAGTAAATTAAATTATTTAACGGTGTTGGCAAAAATGGCGTTCTACCGTTATTCAGCTGCTAAAGTTGTGGAGCGATCTTTAGTGTCGGCTTTCGGCGCCATGAAAATTTTCGTCACCTATTGGCCAGTTTCTTTTTTCGGCGATTCTTCAATCAACTTTTGTTCTTCCACAAGGTTGCGTACACGTCACAACAAATTATCAGAACAGGTTTCACTTCATTAAAAGTTTTTAGAATTTTGGTACCGAAAAATCGAATTTCAGAAGAAATTTTGTTGCTGCCAAGCTAAAATCATCTCCCGAGAGATGTCGCAAAAATTTCGGAAATGGCGCGTGCGTGTGACACGAGCGTACTGTTTTCGAAACGACGAAATACTTATCATTGTTAGAAAAGACAGAGAGTTACGCAAGAAAATGACGTATATTGCATTGTTTTTCACTTAAAAACGGCTGTAACGGGCAAGGTGAGTGTCGGTTGACTCCCAGATTTTGCATGCACACCGCCCGGTCTTTAGCTTTAGATGTTGATACAAGTTTCACGGCGCGGTGACGAGCAGAACTACACTGGCTGCGTGCAATTTCGGGGTCTACGGAAGAAATACACGCAGTGGGAACTAGCTGTATTTTGACGATTGTCTTCATACAGCTAACTGGCTGGCTAAGTGGCACCTAGCCTTGGTACAAAGCTGTATACTAAATATACAACTTTGCAATGGAGTGGGTAAAATGTGGTAAGATAAAATCTGACACAAAATCAGTGTCTTCTTTGAGTAAACTAAATTATTTAAAGGTGTTGGAAAAAATGGCGACGAGCAAAACTACCATGTCTGTGTGGAATTTCGGGGTCTACGGAAGAAATACATGTACACGAAGTAATACCTGGCTTATTTTACAACAGTATTCATACAGCTGGCTGGCTGGCTACCTGGCTGGCTACCTGGCTGTATGCAATTTAGGGGTCTATGGAAGAAAACACACAGTGGTACCTAGCTGTATTTTGACGACACTCTTCATACAGCTAGCTGGCTGGCTACTTTAACTCTAGCCAATTCCAGGTGTAACATCACTTACACAAGCGGTTCAGTCAGCGACTTACCGGCAAACTTCAAGCTTAAACCTGCCTGAAACGAGCCTCCAGTTCGTTTATAACTCGTAATTCTGTTGATACGATTACTGTTTAGTTCGTCATACGATCATTAAGAATTTCACAAAATGCTTATTTATATAATATGAAAGCACACGGTCATTCTGGACCGTCTCTTATTTTTGTTTCCCAACACTGAGTGACCCCCTTAACATGCTCACTTGGATGGTGGAAAGACGGGTTACGGCCCAACAAAGGCCTAAAATGTGACGGAATCGTTAAATTCGTCGCTTAAATGCTATGAGCATACCAATCCGAAAAAGCAGCCTATGCATTGTCAATGAACCGCAAGTAAGGGACGATTAAAAATATAGATCTAAATTTCACATTTCCCTCAGTTAACTACTTTTCTTTTATTTTCCACCTTTTCCTTCAAGTACATTCACTCTCATCAACGCCAAAATAACATGCTTGCAGTTTTGATATGTGAGACTCAGTATGAAGGTAATCCCAATGGATTCAAAGTACATTAACACACGCACACACACACACGC
>NMRA01000344.1:102233-130779 GCA_002633005.1 Phoronis australis | reverse complement strand
ACACACACACACACACACACACACACACACTCAGGGAGTAGGCAAACGCCATGGCGAAGAACAATATCGTAGCCACAACATGACTAAGTGAAGATATTGGGCAGCTTTTGCTGGCAAATAGTTATGTCGAAGGTTTAGAATGTTGATCCCAACTCAGTTTCTGTGAATAATTTGTTAAGGCATTTATGAAAATTAAAAACCTTAAATGTTAATTAGACCATTGGTGCTGTTTGGTACAAGTACATTCGTCAGGATGCATATCAATTCAGGTTAGCTTGGGTGCAAAGTTGCATACTAAATATACAGCTTTGGGCCGATGTGGTTAAAAAACATGACAAGATTAAATCTGACACAAAATTAGTGTCATTAAAAACTATACTTTTCCTTGAGTAAAGTAAATTATTTACCGGTGTTGAAAAAATTGACGTTCTACCGTTATATTTTGACTTAAACAGCTGCAACGGGCAAGGTGAGTGTCGATTGACTCCCAGGTTTTTCATGTACCCCGCAGGACTTTAGATCCAAACTTTGGTACGAATTTCACGGCAAGGTGACGAGGAGAACTAACCGGGTTGTGTGCAATTTCGAGGTCGGTCGGCTATGAACATACTGTGGTGTCTAGCTGTATTTTGACGATGGCCATCACATGGGAGCTGACTGCCTGCACTTTAGGATACAATGGCTTTCACAAAAACTCTGTATACTGCTGAAATTTGTTTTCTGATAGAGAACAATAGCAACGCGGAGCTTTGAAATGCGCCCACGGCGTGCTTCGAGGGATGCATATTTGTATCGTAAAATGGCAATTAGATTGCACAGAATACATTGAACCCATCCAAAATAGAGAAGGTGTCTTCCCTCAAACTATTTGGCAAATTTCATGAAAATCCAAAAGCTGACACGAAACAAAGGCAAACGTAATAAATGTCACTAGGAACACAGTGGCAGTCGAATCCGTCCATCTACTTTCAAGTTAATAAAGGGATTTACCGCCAATAAGCCCACCCGATGAAACGCTTGTGGGCGTTTATTTGGTGTTCTAACTGATGATGTTAAGTATCCAGATAGTGGGGTTTATTTGGAAAATTTTCTCTTAAAAGCCAATCAGCGTCATTTATCATCACGAGTTCAGTTTTGTGGGGCATTTATCATTCTAATAAACCAACACGGTATTGGCGAACTACCATTAACATGAAATTTAAAAACACAGCTTTAAGTGAAAATGTCAAAAGTCAGCAAAACTATGACTTTCCGTTTACACGCCATCCCTTTTCCGAATAAACACCTGGGCGTTTATTTGGTGTTACTAAAACACCTGAACATTTTCATTTTCCTAATACACGTCCATGGGCTTATCTACGAAAAATCTCGGTAGTAATAAGCTTTCCAAATTTCAAAAAAAACATCTTTCAAGGGGTTCAGGAGGTACACGCGTAGATGGGAAAGCATGTCACTAGGGAACGCTGCAGTAATTGGACCCGTTTGAAAATCCACGTCAGTTATCCTCTTGTCAGCAAGAACACATCTGGAAAATTTCATAACGGGCATCTGCACAGTCTGGCAGATACAGAATCAGACGACAAAAAACATAATGGTCACTAGTTGGTGTACAATACGTCGAATACGTCACGAAAAGGAAAGGTGCTGTTGTTTTTATAACGGATTTTTTGCCAAACCAATCCCATGAAAAAGCATCTAGAAACTGTAAAATTACAGAGAAAAATAAAATTGACTCTTGAAAGCACAGCTGTTGTTGGGTTGGTATGAAACTTGCCGTCATCTGTTGCCATCTCTCAAGGAACAAATTCGTCCGAAAATCAGCAGTCGTCGTCGTCTCCTTACCGGTAATAGAAACGCTTTTATTAAATTTGAAAGATAAAGAGAACAACGAAAAAAGTAAAAATGTCACAAGGTAGGGCACAGTGGCAGTCAGATACGTCCAAATGTCGCCGTTGTCCGCTGTCAATTTCATATGAATACACTTACCAGAGATTCTGCAGAGGGTTTGAGAGATACAGCCATAGACGAAAAAAGCGTTATTTGTTAGCGCCACAGTAGCCTGAGTCCAAAAATCCGCATTAGTCGTCCATTCCACACAATACAAACATAAACGCCAATTTTGAAAATCATGGTTTGGTTGATAGAGGGGTGGACGCCAACAACAGACTAAGAACAGTGAAATAGCTACTAGATCGCGCAAAATACGTCGAATCCATCAGAAAACAGAATTTGTAATTGAAAGCTATTTGGCAAATTTCACAAAAATCCGTCAAGGAGCTTCAAAGAAAAAGGGAGAAACGGATTCGTCCGTTGTCAGCTTCATATCAATATACTTGCCATGATCCTGCAATGTAGTAGATACAGCTACGGGCACAAAACTACCACTAGGAGGCGCCACGGAAGTCTAAGTCGCCGGAAAATCATTCGTCATCCGGACGCCCTCTTCACAGTAGGAACATGTATGCTAATTCGCACAATCATCATTGAAGTGGTTTGGTTGAGGGGCGGACGCCAAAATCAGACTCGAAACAACAAAAAAAAATGGCCACTAGGTAGTGTCATCTTACTAATAGGAACTTTTAGCAAATTTTATGAAAATCCGTTGAGGACCTTTAAAGATGCAGAGGTAAACGTAAAAATGCCACTAGGGGGCACGCCGTTAGTCGGATCCTTTTGAAAATTCGCTCATGTCGTCCCATTTATAAAAGGACCACATGTGCAAAATTGCAAGAACATACATCCAAGAGTTTTGAAGATAGAGCACCCGACGGACGAATGTACAGAAATGACGGCGTAATGCTGCCATATATAAATATGGGCGCACGCAAACATCTATTGTGATGTTTTGAAATGTATTGAGGGTAATTCATCACATCGGTTGTAGTGTAAACGCTAGTGATACAGGCATATCCTTCACGTCGGCTGTCTTAGCATGATATTGGAGCATACTATAAACAGAGTATTATACCTCAAACCTTGCATACGGTGATATATAATTTCCATTATCCATCACCTGGGATACTTCACGTCAACTAATGGTGATCTCTGTTTCGCCCAGACAGCGCACGATCAATTTTATCATGGTCAGTCTGTTGGAAATAGCCAGCCTGTTTCACGGTTTATAGGCAAAAACTAATCAGGACAAATTGATCTTTTCACGCATAAACCTATACATAATATATTACTTGACAGTAATGCAATACATGTGCGTTTCACATTACAAAACGACGGAATTTACTGACCATCTCTTTTGTCTATTTACAGCGCTACTACTAATATATTTGCCTACTCGGGGCCTTTCCCGCGATTTTTTCGTCACAGTGCCAAAAATCTACCACGACGGAAAACAGATCGACGTGTTGTCTCTCAGCTCAGTGAATAAGGTAAGTAATAAATATTACAGGGGCAGTGGTGCTGGCTTGGATAATTTGAGGTAAACCTGTCAGACTGCTAACTTGCTAACTTAACCTGAGAGTGATTCTCGACAATCGATCGTTTTGATCGCTGCACCGTTTATGGACCTTACTACTCGTGCTAAATCCGATGCAAGACTGTTAGCTATATACGTACAAGTTTAATATACTATTGTTTTATTATGACTATATTTGCAGAGTGACCCACTTTACCTGTCAGTGGAGCTGAAAGCATTTCATCGAAACCTTATAGTCGATCTCCAGCTCAATCAGTAAGTTCTTCTGTATGAAGTGTCAGTCGGTGAAATAGGATGCTCTCAAAATGACTACGAGATATTAGTAGCCATTTGCCACCACTGTGCGCTTACTTCATAGAGTTAAAAGGAGAATGCCACCCGATTTGATTAGTCTTTATAACTGTCTTAATCGGTCTATATCCACATCGCCTCGCATACGGTCAACCTTACCTTGCCGAGAGGTGTCGCGTTAACCTGTGAGGAAGGTGAGAAACGACGCAGCGACGTCAGTGGTTCATTTGCAGAGTGAATGCCGCTATGTTGCGGTACATCGTTCCCTCTTGTCCGAACTATGCAGCTGCGAGAAAAGCGGGTACATCCTTTTTTCGACTTCCTCGAGAGTCCGAAATGCTTAGGAGGTGGCTCGCGGTAGTGAAGAATGAAAAGTAAGCTGTTAGTAACAAGTATGAGGCCGTGAAACATCCGTCCGTGTCTGTGGCCGGCAGTCGTAGACAGTGAGTCTGACGAATGCTGGCTTATCAAAGAACTATCCATCCTACTGTAATTTCAACTGTGTGTAGGTTCAACTGTGGAGGCTGGCGTCGCCAACAACCTTGCTAGCAAGAGCTCTTCGCTGCCTGGTAATTTGTTGAAGAGGTGGAAAAGTCTAGGCATCTTAGAAATTGGAAAGTCACATGCGAGCATTTTTAAAATTAAAGTCGCTAATCAGTTCACCCACTGGTTACACTTATCAGGCGTTCACATTGGGATTGTTCCAAGACCCCCTCGACCACCACACCACTCGACCCACTAGCCCCTGTTAACTAATAGGCCTACGTATCGTAACTTTACATGGAGTATATTGTAAACGAGTATACAACAGGACGCAAATAATATAAAATGTGAAATTATGTAAATTCACCTTAGCGTACTCTCTCCCTAAGTTCAGTACAACGGGACCATTGGTAACCGATCGTGGAACTATTTCCGTGACAACGATAGCACGCTCACAATCCGCTATTTCAAATCACGTTCTCACGCCATTTTCTTCTTTAACCACCAGACTTGAGCCACAGCAGATTCGCGTGTAGGTATGTTTCATGGGAAAGTTCTGGCTTCAGTGACGTAATATGAAATGCGTAAAAAGCGCAAAGATAATCAATCTGCTGGGTCAAGCGGATTGTGGGTAGTGGGGGTCGTGGCGCGAGGGGGTGATGGGTAGAGGAGGCCGTGGGTTGTGGGGTCGAGGGGGTATTAGAACAATCCTTCATTGCTTTAGGCACGTACGTTACATATTTACAATCAAAGAATCCATTCCCAACGATCTATCAGTTTGCAGACAAATTTTATAACGATAAGAGGTATAACCAGGATAATCAGATTTTCTGGAATCACCCTTTTACCAGCTACAAAAGAAAGCCTGTGCAAAATATACCACAACAGCTTAGTTACGAGTATTTGAATATTTTCATGTCATCCTTCAGACTTTCCTAGCCTAAGAAATATGATGCTAATCGCTTAGAAACATCCTAGGTGGTTTTCAGTGAAATGTCGGAGTCCCAGCCCTGCAACCGATTCACTACTTTGTCTTTTGTTGTAGGAAACTTCTTACACGGAACTTTGTCGAAAAGTATTATCTGCCTGATGGAACAGCTGTTGTGGAACGGTCAGACACTAAGGTTTGAAAAAGTGTTCACTACTCTTGCACAAATTGCATTTATTCCGTTTCAGTTTCTTCAATGCTCTTGTCACATCAAAGCAATTCTCACGCATATTGACAGTAGCAGTCTGAAACTGAGTTTTGAAAGGAATTCATGCCGGAATCCCTTGTTGCTACTTCGAGGGAGAACGTCATAGTACGTGTTGCATTCAGTGCGGCGGTCTTTTGCCAAAGTTTTTCCTTTGCTCCGTCACAAGACTGTTGAATCAAGAGCTTAGAGCTGACTCCGACATTTTAAGAAGGGACCTGGTCGAAAGACACCGTTTGACACCGGATGCCATAACTTGACCAAGGTTACAAACAAGGTAGTATCTACGAGGGTGGATCCAGGATTTTGAATTAGGAGGGGCCAGGGCACAGGAACAACCAGAATTTCGCCACAAGCCAGCCATAAAATGTAGGGATGCAGGGATCTCGAATTTTTGGTTTTGTGGATCTTATTGCTTAAAAAATACGGTAAACGGGGTTTGATCAAGGCCTATGCATTGTGCGTTCGGCCCCCCAGGCCCCCTGGGTGCGCGCATATGCTTAGTCAGTAATTCGTACCCCGAACTGCCAAATGGTATCTGGGAGAATTTAAGGGGAGGCCATGCATTGACAATACTTATGTTGAGGACGACGTTTGGCAGACGTTATCACGATCAAATGAATATACGTCTGGATAAAGCGAGTGGTTGCGAACAAACACGAATAAAGTGAAAGGAATGCACCTTCCTAACGTTTCACCGATGGCAGTGATTCTGTTATCGTTAACGGCATCCAACAATTATTCAACTTTGAAGTACGAATGTGAACGGCAGCGCGTCTTACGGAGATGCTAGACCACATCTGGATTCATGATATTTCCAGTTGCAGTCAAATTGCGACGGAGAAATTAAGTGTTCGCATCGTCATTTGCGCCACAGGGTAGTGTACTAGGCCCCTTACTCTTTTTTACTGTACATCAATGATCTTCCAGACACATAAACTCTAAAACATTCTTATATGCTGATGACACTGCAATTTTCTACTCATTCTTAAAAGAGCATCCCCACGACTCCTTACAATTGCAAACTGACCTGAACAAACTCTATGACTGGTCTTACAAATGGAAGATGAAATTTAAACCTGAAAAAAGTGTTGATATTATATTTTCTAAGTCTAATAATACTCATTATTTCAAAACAAATCCAATGGTGGAATTATCACTTAATGGGGAAGTTATTCCCAATAAATTCACGCACAAACATCTTGGCTTGCTACTAGACCATAAGCTTACATTTACTCCTCATTGTCGCGAACTCGTTCAAAAAGTACAAAAATTAATTAATCCAATTAGAATTATCTCTCGTCATATCAACTCCATGCAGCTGGAAACTCTGTTCAAGTCTTTTGTACTTCCACATCTAGATTACTATGACATAACCTCCCAATCGGCAAACGCAGGCATACTTCTTCAATTAGAAAGACTACAACACCAAGCAGCTTTAGCCATAACTGGGACACACAAAGGGTCCAATACAGTCAAGGCTCTAAATAGTCTCAACTGGAGCAAACTAGCAACCCGTCGTAAACTCTACCTGTCCATGTATACATTCAAAGTCTTAACCAACATAAACAAATATTCAAACAAAATCCTCTTTGATTCTTACAAAAGACCAAACACAAGACCAGGACTGTGGCAAAGTAATATGCACACTATTCGATCTTCCCTCAGCCAAGCCTTCAGGAGGTTAACGATATTAACTTGTATTGACAACTGGAATTCCTTACCATCCAAAATAAAAGAAAGCACTTCAATCGTCACTCTCAAAATAACTTTAAAATGCAGACCACTAATCAAGACTTGCCAGTCCCATTGACATCATTCCAACTTCCTTGCAACCATGAAATAACCTTATACAGATCAACATGCGGTCTATTCCTATACAACGAGAAATTTAGACATAATTTTAAGAATATTTCGCCTCTGTGTTCCCGTGGAGACACCCAGACATATCCTCATGTTTTCTTTGCTTGTGACGTATGCAAGGAGCAGAGGGTACAGCTTTTCCAGACACTCGAACAATACCCCAATGTTTACAAAAATATTCTGAAATTCCGCAATTGTACAACAAAATTAATTTTTTCTATATGGATGTCAAGAACTCAACCCAAACGAAAATAAGGTTTTATTTGAAATAGTATCACAATTTCTTTATAATATTAAATCTTTTTTGTGAGTGGATAGAATTGTATACATGTGTATGAAAATGATTTGTTTACATTCGTAATCATATATCATTGTAATCTTAACATCAGTTTTTTAATTTATGTATTCGTGTATAATAATTGTGCATAGACTTCTTTGTATTTTTAACCCAGATATAATGCCTCTTGGCGCTTTCTGGGTTATGTAATTCATTGTATTCTGAAGTTTTCGTAATAAACATTAATAATAAAAAACTGTCATTTGCGCAAATGAAATGAGCTTCTTGGAGCCCCAATTCTGTTGCCAAATATTACAGTATTTCGGCAAACAATTACACTTCACTGCTTGAATCGGTCAACTCGTAAGAATGAGTCTTTTCTTGTCAATGGTCTGCCGCAATCTATGAGTGGGCTCTGTATCATTGTATCTTGTATACTGCACTGCATGTGTTAATTTCAATTCCCGAAGATCCATTTGTCATTCACAAAACTGTCATGCCTAGCTTAAAACAAATGTCTATTGTTTTCTTCTCGGATTTCCTCTATTCCAGAGCCTTCACAATTGCTACTACCAAGGCCGCGTTCGCAATGAACCCAACTCAAGCGTTGCATTGAGCACATGTCTAGGTCTGAGGTTAGTCTACATTAACCATTTATTACCTCGAAGGATAATATTTCCTTTTTGAAAGTGGTTTGATTAATTAATTTAAAAGTTTTGTTTCGTTCACTTTGGTTGATTGTTATAAAAACGAATAGCGCCTGTTCTTCAAACCCTAAGTTTGACAGTGTTATCAAGTGAAGCAACGGAAGTAGCCTGCAGTGCTCGTGTTACTGGTTGAACAGACTTTGCTTAAGTCTTGTACCTTGCTTCTGACATCATTGCTCATGTCCAAGGCAATTTGTCTGACATAGATTGGAATGAACGTCTGTCCGCCTCTTGGCCAATGGAAAAGGTTACGGAAAGTGAACAGCGTAAGAATACAACTCACTTGGACCGCTGCACGTGTTCAAAGCTTGATCACTACGAGCTTTTCTTTCGGTCATAACGTGTACTATGAAAACTGTATTTGTTTAATGTAGGAATTATTCACGTTTTAATTTTCATTTTAAACGCGCCTGATGATAATGAGGGTCAGTTTAGATCATTAAGTATACCATATAGTAAAGCTTTATTTCGTAAGCAATTGCTGTATATCACAGACGTGAATGACTTTTCTTGGTATTTGGTGAATTTTGCAATTTTACTTTCAACGCAGATGAGCTTCATAGAATTGACGAAACAGTTCCAATTAGATGGCATTTTACATGATTTTTAACAGTTCCCGCGGTTTTGGAGATGGAATACTTTTCATCTTAGTTTAATTGGTGCGCCAGAAATATTTTGGAACCACTTTTTGATAAAATTCTTTTGAAATGACATACGTATTAGCCACTCTCCGACCACAAGAATACATGGGAATATCAGATGTGCTCATAGACCTTTCAAAACATGGCAGTGATCTGTGTCCGCTAGTCACCTAACGAAATCGAAAGCGGATGACGGTGTTGCCACTTCTCGGTCGTCAATGATTTCGCACCTCCCTTTCAACATCCATTAATTAGACGCTTCCTTTCCCTGAGTCGTCATTGATTTTGTGCCACATCCGCCCGTTTGTGTCGCCCTTCCCTCACTATTGCCGTGGGTCGCGGGGTTCGTGGAGTTTGGGGGTCGAGGGCGTTAAGGGGTTTTAGAACAATCTCCAAATCCAAGTGTATTATGATATATCATCTTTCTTTTCCAGAGGGATGATCAACAGTGCCGATACTTTCTTCCTAGAACCATCACACTTGTCAAAGGGGGAACATTATGTTTATAGAACAGCGCGAGGTAAAACACCTGACAGTTTGAACGACGGCACTCCGATCGGCAGCGGACTTCGCGATGATATCCATAGCGAGGTTAACGACAGGGTAAGCCCGGCTACGTTAACGGATGTGTTCTGTGTACATTGTAATCTAGTACAAGTGCCCTTGGCTACACGCGTGTCACATAGACTTATCGGGACGTCAATGAGACACACTGGCCACCGAGAAACATATTTAGGGCTTAGTGTTGGATAATATCAGACGTCTCCATGTTAGAGGAATTGAACAACGCTGTAAACAACAAACGTAGTTGGCTGTCACTTATTTGTTGAAATACAGGCAGTTGACGTATTGGTTTATTAGGTTCGTTTTGGCTGTAGCATTAGGATAAATTGACGATCAAGATTTTATAAAATTCCACCTTTATTACAAGTACTCGAAGTTGCCCAACTTCCACTGTGCTGTATTACCAAGCAAATGAATTCACACAGCATGCAAAACATATGGCGGAGAAAATATAGCCTGGAACTATGTGAATAGTTCGATGTCAAAGGGTGACCACATTCTATTGAGCACAAACCAAAATCTACTCGGCTAAAAATATAGACAATGATCTGATGATCTGAACTTAGTTAAACTTCTACGGAAAATGTCAAAAAATAATTCGTAAACATGTCTCTGACGTGGCTTCGGATGCGCTGTCTTTCCTCTTTCACAGAAGTCAACAGGTGGACATAAGGCAATTCGTCACCAGACAACAGAATGTTGGAGTCCTTGCGGTCTCACGACACACTTCTGCAAAAAAAAACAAACTGCGTGTTTTGAAATCAAGCTACAAACGAAATTCCTGTTCCTGTACTTGCAGTACACCTGAACCTACTCATTGTGACATTCTTCACTTCATGTCAAATTACTGAAAATCTACAAAAATAGATGAGGAGCGCCTACATTCCGACATCGCGCTTAAGTATGATTTACTTCTAATGGTTCACCAGTAGGCGCATACGCCTAATTTCGGATATAGGCGCACATCTGATTATAAATGGTTGGGCTTAAATACGCGCCTATGCACGGCAAACTTTTTGCACACTTTCACTTTCACTTGACCTGCATGTCAAACTGCAAGTTGCATACTGAAAAACGAAAAAAGTGCAGAAATATTCCAATTGTTGTTTTACGTAGAGAATCTCGCTTTTTTAGCTGCGACGTTCAGTTAAAGAACCCGCCAATCCGAAGGGAAAAAATCGCTATGTGGAACTCTTTCTTATAGCTGACAACACAATGGTAAGAACTGCTATTTGTAGCTAGGCAACTTCTTTAATAATCGTCTTTTTCAGTGTAGAACCTAAATACCAATACTTTACGTCTGGTCAACGTCTTCAAGCTCTAAAACAACCCACGCGATTGTAGGTCATAGGCATGCCCGTGAGTTAAACATACAATTTAAAATTGTCTTACAAATCATTTCAATAAAATTACTTGCTCCGTATTATCAAACAACCATTTAGCTATTCAGTTGAATTCATGTACAATTCATAAGAGGCTTTATAATATTTAAATTTCCGTCATGCCTCTGAGCTAAAACACTGTTTTGTGGCTCACTGACCAAGTCTGGTGTCTCTTTGTCCGAGGGAGCTTCACTCGTATCATAGTGGTGGTGTCAAGATAGTCTGTCGCTTCAGTTCAGTTAAGGGATTCATAAAATGCATTTTGACCCAAGTTAGTTCAATCGAAACTAAAACCCAAATCATGTTCCGTCAACACGTCTTCAAATGTTTTCAAACTTAACTGAATAGCAAGTGATTTTTAGTTTGATTTATTGGTGATGCATCCCCTCAGGAGTAACGGCTGACTCACGCATTATGGGTAGTCCCTCGACTACTGCCGTATGTAAGGAGATTTCCGCGGAAACCTCGACCACTATTGAAAAATACTTTAAAATAGCGCTAACTCAAATAGCGATTACACTTTATTGGTAACTTTTGACTTTCGAAACTTGCCATGCGTTCTAAACTGGTGGATGTAAAAGAAAATGTGGCTTTAAATACCAATTAGGAGAAAAATGAATAATATTTTATCGTTATTTCCAGTATAAAAACATGGGTAGCAACCGCCATGACGTAACTCAAAGACTGCTGGAGATATCTAACCTTGTTGGCGGCGTGAGTAAAAACACGTATATGTCGCTCCACAGAGCCGTGATCCTTGTAGTATCATGTAACCTCCGCTGTTTGCAAAATAGAGTCCAAACTTCAAGTCAAAGTCACAAATATGTATTAAGTATCCCAAAAAGCATGAATGTGGCGACAAAACATACATCTGAATGATGCGATGTTTATTTATTTTAAATTGTTGAAAATGTTTATCCGCTTGTTAACGCAATGGGAAGCAATGAATGTTGAAGGGAAGAACAGGTTTTCAGGCCGGAAGGATGAACAAAACAAATGGAAACATGGAACAGGATATGAGAAGTTTGGCATTGTGATGTGACGGACGGGCCATTCTCATGCAGCCACCAATATTCATGTGGGTTGATTATCTCTTCTTTCCTGCGTCCGTCCGGCGTTCGTCCGGCGTCTGGTTAGCGTGCGTTTGGGTTCGGTAACTGACTTACTGCGCCCGCTGCTCTACTTCGAAAGTACTGGTGGATGTTTGTTAAACTGCACAGCATGTTCCTATTACGAATGGAACCACACGGTCGAATTCACGATCGGACGACGACTGCTATTGTTCCGTACGGGAAAATTTCAATTTTTGCGTTAGCTTCTATATTTTCTGTGTCTCCTAAATCTCTTGCTCTTTTTTGGCAAATTTAGTTTTTGCGTTTTTTCTCTGTATCCTCGATTGTCACGAGGTAGATCTTCATGAATTTTTTCAAGTACAAGTATCTATTTAAAAACATCTTGGCCTTCTTGTTTTATGAATGTGTGTAACGCATTTTTCGTCAGAAACTTTGTTTGAGTGTTCTTGGCGTGCGCCAAGTATTACGAAGTTTGGCAGACGTGCTCCTTCTGAGAAGAGCACAGCAGACTAGTTTTTGGTCGACTACGAGCACTGTGGCGTTTCCAAGTGACAGTTTTGTCTTCTTTTTTGAACTCAAGGCCGTTTCTCTTATTTCGACCTCTTGTAAGGTTCTTGTTATCCACGTGTTTCTGTTTATTTAAGAGAGTACAACTGTCGGGAATTTTGAGGAGACAAATTCTACAACTGTGGAATCCTCTAGTGGCGACTTTCATTTTCTAAGCGCTTGCTTTGGTATCTGACAAGTTCTGTAATGACTAGTCATGAAATTTGACAAAGAAGACATCGGCTGCTAAGTTTTAAGCGGACATGACCCACGTTGCGCCCCGTATGACCCTTTTAGCACTTGGAGAACGGAAATTTCTTCATGTATTTTACTTTGTGATCAAGCTTTTCGTACGCACGCTTCAGGTTGCATTACTTATCCGATCAGCATGATATCTATACGCAATACGTGCTTTGTAAATTGCTCGAAGCCTATTGGTTTTTGTTTGACATCAGACTCACGATGGGTTGTGGCGGCCATTTTAAGTTTCTCGAAGCTATAGTCCTGCGATCACTCGGAGGATTTCTCTGAACTGTCTAAGGTAGATATATATCGTCAACATCAAGCGCCAAAATTCCCGTGACATCTGTTCTTCGCTACAATCTATCAGTTTCGATATAGTCAAGATTTTCCGATAACTTCCCGCTAATTGATTAAGTTTTTGTGTCATATCTCTGTGCTTGGTTGCATGAAACAGTCCCAAATAGGGAGTAATCTAAGTTCCCTAAATCTGTAGTCTATCTGTGTCTTTGTTTACTCAAACATGTAATATTTTTCTATCACTTCGTCTTTTTTATGACCTCCTTATGACAATTTCTAGTAATATAACTAAAAATTGAGCCCTAAATTCAATGAAAATAAATGCGGACAAAGTCCTTAAGTTAGGAATATTACATGAAAATATCCCTAAATAGTTTACACAACATTGCGAATTCAATGTTGAGTTCCCTCTCGATTTTTCATCAAAGCCAAAAATTGACTAACTAATGAAACTAAAACAGCAGAAGAAAGGACAATTAGAGTTTTCACAAGTACACAAATACACACTAGATTTGGGGAACTTAGTTTAGTCCCTATTTGGGACTGTTTCATGCAACCGGGCAGAGGCATCTCTTGACGAAACTGGATGAAATTTGGTCTGTCAGGCGTTGTGTCCATTTTGAAATCTTCTTCTGGGTCTGACTAGCTGTTCCCAAGATATTCGAGGTTTACTGATCCGCTGACTGTTGTCTTATTGACTCACTCATCGCAACGTTTGTTCGAATTTCATGCCTGTGCTTCAGGTCGCATCGACATGAAATTTACCTACAATTTTTATCTCGTCAATAGCTGGAAAACTTTGGGTTTTTGTGTGAAATCTGACCCAAGATGGTACTGTGACTGCCATTTTTGTGAAAACCATTCTCATCTGAGGCTCCGTCTTTCACATCCACAGTGGAAGAATTGCCACTAATTGCTCTGTTTGGTAATATTTTGCGCATCTGAGGAGATTTTTTGAGCACCCTCCTTCTGGCGGAGCCATGCTTAATTGTCTTTATCATAACTTCGTTGCATTTTCTAGCTATGCTCAACTAATCTGGAGTGAACTAATCAATACATTTTAATCAAACATTCCGAATATGAATATCAGTATAAATCACTAATTCTGATCGGTTTCCGGTGACATCTGCACTCCTTGCCAAACTCTGGGATTTCTCAAAACCTCTCAACAGCAGAAAGGCCGATCCCCACCATTTACTGTTTCCAGAGCTAAAATTTGAAAAATATGGCATGGGCACCAAAAGTCTACGCCGCACTTCCGCCTCGTTCCACTTCGAGGACACTTCATGTACGGTTGCAAATTGACACATCCACGAAATACCGATATCGCTAAATCAGAATGGTCCTTACAATTTTATTCCGCATTTGGGGATGAAATTGCAAGAGACTTTTAAATTCTAACTTGAGTGTTTGTGTATGCAGGCCTTCAGCAACCTGAGAGTCTTTATCGCCTTGACGGGGGTGGAGATATGGTCGGCGGGCGATCGCATTAATATGACAGACAACGAACTCGAATCACTGAAAGCACTTAGGGCTTATCAGACAAAGCAGATCAGACCGTTTTTCAAGAGCGACACTACTGTACTATTAACGTAATATTTCGCAAATTTCCAGTCTGTTTTGTATTCTCCGCACGGCTATAATATGTTTTAGTTTTAGCCCATATACTGTTCACGTTCTGGAAAGTCCAAAAGGTGGTACAGGAGGAAACTTTGTATTAAGTGTTACTGGAGTGGTAGCTTAACACTGACGTTGAAGTAAAAGGAGATCTCGTATTGTGTGCATTAATAAATAATAAGTTCGCTAAATTTGCAAGTATTATGTACTATCGATTGGTTGAGGAAAAACCACCCATTTGAAATCACAAAGCCTACTATAATTGAACTGAAAACTGCTTGATCTCTCATCTTTTTTAACCATGACTTTCTAGAAAGTCACTTACCAGTACCTCTCAAGTTGTTTCTTGCTAGACATGACTTCCGGATGTTATGCTTCAATGTTGAAAGAATTTTTATCACGAACGGTACATGTAGATGACCCTACTGCAACGCGCTGTAGAGTTTTCAGTGGGTTGTTCTAAAACCCCCTCGACCCCCACATTCCTCGACCCACCACCTGTGGTAAACGAGTTTTTTGCGATTTTTACATATTTCATAATCTTATTACGTCGCTGAGTGACTTTACCGCGAGTCTGATGTGACTCAAGTCTGGTGACTAATAACAGAAAGCGCCGTGAGAACGTGAATGTGAAATAGCGCATTGTCAGGGCGCTATCGTTGTCACGGAAATAGTTCTACGACTAAACTTAGGGAAAGTGCACGTTAACGTGAATGTATATAATTTCACATTTTTATTATTTGGTCGTTTACAATATACTCCATTTCACAGTTTGTTTTTTCAAACTGTATTTACTGTTGAAATTACAATTTGTCGGTTCATCGCACTCACCGCAAAAGACGTAGAATCTGACATTCATTGGAGAGCAGAACGACCTTGAACGACATTTGTAACGTTTGTAGGTCTTTGTTCTGATTTGGTCACGTTGCTTTTTCTGTTTCTTTGCTTTCAAGCTTGCCTAATTGACTCGCTTAAATGCAAAAAAACAGGGAAAAGCCAGCCGAGCTCATGGCCTAACTCACTGGTCCTGCGATTCAGATCGAGTCGGGCTTGTGTAAACTGGGTCGAGGAGGTTGTGGGTCATTGGTCAGGGGGTCGTGGGCTGTGGGCCGAGGGGTCGTGGGTCGAGGAGGTTTTAAAACAATCCGTTTTCAGCGTAGGGCATTCAGAGGCCATCATCGATTATCAGAGGATACTCAGTATATAACATGGTTAATACTGTTTTCAGGCGAAAAATGTTTACCTTCTTAACCAGCAAGTTAAATTCATACTTCGGCACGATTTGCGTTCCTACTCATTCCGTGGAAGTGACCAAAGTAAGTGTTATCCTATTTAGTCATAAGGTGTAAGCCACCGTGGTAAGTGTAACTTTGAATTTTCAGTCATGCGGTGGGAGACACCGTGATTAGTTTTGCGTATTCAGTCATTGGGTGTGAGCGACCGTCGTAAGTATTTGCCTATTCAGATATTCGGTGGGAGCAACCATGGTCAGTGTTTGCATATTCAGCCATTTGGTGGGAGCCACCGCGTTAAGTGTTTGCGTGTTCAATCATTCGGTGGGAGCGATCGTGTTAAGTGCAAACGTTCTGCACCTTACACTTCAATCTCAAGGGTTATGGGTTTCAAAGCATTGAATCTGAACAACGTACATATCTTTCTCTCTCACGGTGAGATATTTGTTTTTCGTCACAGAACATGCATGGTCTAACGAACTTTCTTTTATCATATCCTTCGATCTTATTTTAAAGTTACTTTGTTGAAAATGAGCTACATTTTTTACTCACAGAGAGCATGGATTCCAGGTGCTTAGAATCATATAACACATAACCGCCTCTTTAGTTGGACCTTTATTAAAAATCACAGTAATAGAATTCTATTTCCCATAACGACAAGAACATGAAAATCATCAGCGATTCAAGCAGAACTTTTGCGGTTGACCAGTCCTAAATTTGCCCATTCGAAAACGGCGCTTGCACCCATTGACCGAAACCTTATTTGTTAAAAGAAATGGAATGCAATTACAGTGGCAAATGTTATGAGAACAATATCATGTGAGCACACGACAAAATTCGAATTTCGCTTTTTTGTCAACTAAACAGGGGTGAAATGCAAGTTTAAATGTGTCGACATTCTCTGAACATCAAAAACAAGTACATTTTTGATCCACATTTTCATTGAAGTAACTGTTCGTGTGCACGTGCATGAGAACAGATATACAACGTGGTAGTTACGATAAACGAACACCCTTAAATTGGGCACCAGAGAGCGAGGAAGAATGTCTGCAAAATGTTTTCTTTGATCTGCGAATTTCTAAGTGGCACATATTTATTAAATACGTTGTTTTTCCCTTTCTCTTTAATCGTCTTTACTTTCCCAGATTCTCTACTCGTGTACCGAAAACTTCCGACAATTTCAGGACATTGCAGAGAATTTAGAACTGACTGCCAAAATTGTGGCCCATGAGATTGGACAAAAGTTGGGATTTGAAGACGATACCCCTGCCTGCAATTGCTCTCAAGATAAATGTCTGATGGATTGGGAGATTTACTACGCGTAAGGACAAAAGTGGACATATTTCGTGGCCATCTAAGTTCTTTAATTGTCGAATGCTAAACTAATCCGCAACCAAAGCGTAGCTTTTTACGACTGCTCGTGTGCGCTGTTCACAAATCTTTGGCTAACGTCGTTATTGGCAGCCGCTTTGGCCTCATTTATGAATTAATTCAATGCTTGCACATCATGTTGAATAAGCGATGTCAGGTTTTTTATGGCCCGTCGTTGTCAAAAATAACTCATTATATCATTCATACACCTAATGCTTGGCATGTTTATGTTATTACCTAGTATAGGGCACTGTTGTCACATAAAATCCAAGTAACCTCAGTTTGAAGGCACCCAGACTGAAGCCCTTAATCTTCACATATTTTACGCTCGCTTTGCTTGAACGTTTTGGAGAGTTCGACCTTGACGGTTTTTACAAGAAATAAAGGAAGTATTCGCTCCCTGTCTTTTTCACGTAACCTGGCATGCATATTCACTATCCCAAACTATAGAGAACTGGGACCCGTTCCAACAAAAATGACTTAGCTAAGACAAATCTTAATTTTTTGTAAATTTTAAAATAAAAGTTAAATTTGTCTCAAAACCAATTCAAGAAAGATATCTTAAGTTTGTTTTAAGTGTTTGACATAAGTTTTATCTTAATTTTGACTTACTTGCCTAACGTGGAAGTTTCAAAGTTTGGAAGTTAAGACAAATTTTAAACTTAAGTAAAAATTGAACTTAAGTCAGTTTCTTGGAACAGGCCCCTGGTGTTAAATAATGTCAATTGGCATTGCGGCTACTAGAGTTATGACTTTGATTGGTCAAAATGTGTTCCAGAGAGTTCTTAAATGTAAACGTGTGTAATACGTATTTATATATATATATATATATATATGTGTGTGTGTGTGTGTGTGTGTGTGTGTGTGTGTGTGTGTGTGTGTGTGTGTGCGTGCGTAGAGGAATGCATGTATGTATGTATGTATGTACGTATGTATGCATGTATGATTGTATGTATATGTGTATGTATATGGACAAGTTATGTGTTTAATTGCAATATTCTAATAAATTAAGTATTTATTATTAATTATTACATACACTCACTGTGTCCACCCAATACATTCTACTGAGTTCCAAATCTAGGTGATATAATAACGTAACTTACGTTAAAAGCAAAGGTCTGTGCAAGACGATCGCTCGTAGTTCCATTTAATTCCTACAGGGATACTTCCTTTTCGTGGTCTGACTGTTCTGTGCAGGCCTTACTGGACACCGCTCGTTTGGGTAAAGACATCTGCTTACTGAACGTTCCAGACAGTATTATGTATGGTCCGAGGTGTGGCAATGGGTTAGTCGAAGATAGCGAACAGTGTGACTGTGGTCTGGTGATGTTCTGTACCAACAAATGCTGCCAGGCTGAGACATGCAAATTGGTGGAGAATGCCCATTGTGCTACTGGGCCGTGTTGCGATCTCGACACCTGCTCTGTAAGACTTAAGCATTACGCTGAAAGGCACTTTATTTCAACCTAACTTACTTTGCTTGGGACCTAAAACACCCGTGGTACGAACTTTTTCATGTAAAATCCCCGTATAAAATTTTCTGGTATTAACTAACTGACATTGTGCACTGAAATTCACCTTAAGGGCCAGGAACACTTCACACACAAGTTCTGTCGACATCACGAGTTGGATGCTCCACTAGTGCACTCTCTGTGATGACCAGTCATTGCATGTCCGCAGACACGCTGGTTCGGATGTTTTTCTTTTTTTAAGGCTTGCACGGAGCGAGTGGAAATTTGTTCCTACAGACTGTGCATGGGCCACCTACTCCAACCATTAACGAAAAGGCAATCTATCTAACCATAAAACCTGCACGAACCATTTGGCTTTGTCTACGTGATCCTGATGCTACAGGGTTGTAAGACCATTGCCAGAAAACACACTTTGGTCGCCAATGCAGAGACGCATCGAAGTTATCCTTGCATGTAAAACAGCGTCATGCCATAATTTGCTCTTACATGTACATTGGCGGAAAATCGTAGTGTGGACAAAAAGTATCGTTTCCAAACAAAAATAACGAAATTCATTGGTGACGATAAATGCACTGCCGCTACTTTAAGACCCCGGAACCACAGTCTTGCCAGACGTCTTTGATTTAGTTTAAAACCCTCCTGCATCAACTTTCTACAAGAATTATCCCGCAGATATATCAGGTTCCAGAGACGGATATAGAGGGAAGCCAAAGAGGCCATGTCCCCCTAAAATTCTCCCAGATTCCATTTGTCACTTCGGGGGTGTGAATGTCTGACGGGCAAAATCCTGGCTAGTACTTCAGCGTGCCGCCCTAACTCAAAATCCTAGGGCCGCCCATGAGTTCGGACTTTGAACTTCCCTTCGGACTTCTTCAGACCAGGCTGCGTTTCTTAAGAGTTGTTTATAGTCTTCACCTTGAATAATCAGGCAATCCGTCAGGGAAGCCATTTGCAGATGGAATGGGCTATTCGGAAAATTTACATTAACTAGAGGGCGCGCGTGGATAGATTAAGCAGCCTCGTTTTCGAGAGAAATGGCTTGCAGCCGTGCCAACTGAATCTGAGATTGCGTAAAAAGGGCTTCTATGAGAGGAAGTAAGCACGACCTTATACAAAGGTAAGGTTTGTGATTACTTTAACGATTATTCCATGTTTATTTTACTGATGCTTGTTGACTGAGGTAGGCTACTCGCCGGTGTCGACTTCGCGGCGGTGGCCAGTTGGGTTAATCTTTGTTTGTTTTGATGTCTGTTACGAGACTTGACGTTACACTCGGGATCTTTTCGTATGTCAAGGCAGTATTATTAATGTCTGGAATGATTTTTAACAGGTTTATCAGTGACAGTTATATCAATCAATGCTGAATGTTTATGCTGTCAACTCGATATTGGTTAGTGGGTTAAGGTCACAATCCAAGCCCAATGGCAAAGAGTACGTGACAAATATTCATTGGCATTAGACTATTTGTTTACTCCCTATCCTGTCTTCCGGAAATCTATTACACGTTGAAATGGAAATCTATCATGTCTGTTTTCACGTGACCTTCGGTTTTTAGGTTTGAGGGCTTGTACCGCGCAGAGGAGATATTCATCGCTTCTCCACCGTCCTTGAATGGACAAAAATTGGTTTTAAACAGTTGACTGCAGCTAACAAGCAAGATCTTCCCATCCAGTTCAGATCTGTTGTCAAAGCCTACTTTCTATATCGGAGACATCGAACAAAGTCTTTGAAAAGGGACATCTATTTTTAAAGAAAGGTATGTAAGTCGTTTTGTTAATTTACTTATTCAGGTCCTTAGCGAGGGGTTGGCATAGAGGGTTGGGGTGTAAAATTTGGTGCAACTGAATGTGTGGAAATAACAGGTAATTTAGTGTCTGGGTAAAAGAGCATGGTGAGGTAATTCTTAACCTTCATGAAGTTCCTTTGAGTTTATTTCATGAAACTGTTTTGCTATCAATTGTAAACCCATAAAAATATATTACATTTTCTGAATTCTCAATGACTGAATAGTCTTAACTCATGCCTTGAAATGTAGCAAGTCGTTTATAAAGTCAAATAACTACTATTTTTTGTGAAAATTGCATTTTTGATGGTGCCTTACGATTTGTAATTACTTTTAAACAACAGAAAGATTATCCATCATTTTTTAAATGACCCAAGTCTTCATATCTTCAATTAGAAAAAAATAAAAATGTCTGAAAAACTGTTCCCTCAGCCTTAGACCAGAAGTATGCCATGAATCTGTAATTGGAGTTTGAAATTGCTGAAAGTATCTAAGACTTGAAAATGGGTAACAAAGGTTTTTTAAAACTTTAAAGTTGTCTCAAATAACTTGCATACTTTGGAGACAAGTGATACGTTTAAAGAATTCTTATGGCTATGAATGAAAAATAAAGAGGCAGTTTTATACAATACTTATTATATACACCCTTGCTTTCTTGAAATAGTAATTATTTAATTTTGTGTGAAATTGTAGAGCAGTCACCATATGGTATTTTTGCAAAACAGGGGTAGCATTTTTGACCCAACATGGAGTACTTAATAATTCACATTTTAATATTTGTTCCAGGTTCAGTGACATTTTAAGGCCACTCCAAGCCGCAAAATAGACAAGCTGTACAAGTCAGTGGCCTTGGAGAAATGTGAATCGCAGTACTAAGTTACCTTAAGACAATGTGCCAGTGGATTGTTTGTGTTTGAAAAGGAACTATATCAAACTGCTACACAAGCCAACCTCATTGGTGAGGATGCCCTTTTATAGGCAATGAGTCATGTGTGGCTGAACGAGGTTGCACGAAGAAAAGCCACGTGCCGAAACTGGACCTTTTTACAGATAGAGATCTTGTAACTTCGTACTATAGCCACAGGCTTCGCATACCCAAGTCAGCCATTACAAGAATGCCAAAAACAAAAACAGCGCAGCTGTTCAGCATGCTAGTGAGCTATTCAAAGTCGTGTTATTGGATTATACAAGGTCTGTGTGTTATTAAATATGTGATGTGACATAAATTTGATGTTTGTTTATTGTTCTAACTTATGTTTTAATTATTTCAAATGGATCTGTTCCAGGTTTGTTCATATACTTGTTTACTTTCTTCATTGAGGCTGAACTGTTCCCTGGAATCAAAGATGTGCTGGAATCCATCCCACACATGTTCTAAACAGGATGAAACAGTGTTCACAGAAACATCCCAGAGCCAAATAACCATTTCCTATTATGGCAACATTGTGATGAATTTCTTATGATTTCCCTAAGTTCTTAAGATTATTTTCGTGAGTCACTTAGTTCAGTTGCACAACATTACTTTCCTGGTGATACCCATATCAAGCAGTCCATTTAAAAAATAGTATCAACAACCATGTTTTGTACTGGACTTAAGAAAGCAAAACTTGTTTTGTACACAACTGACAATGACTTTGATCACATTTGTTTTAGGCCAAAACAGAAGCACGAAGTTTATTCACGTGCGCTAATTTTAAAGTTCGTGACAATGACTTTATTATGACATAGGTGTGCCATACAGTGAAAGCTTTGTTGAGCAAAGTGTTGCACGATTGCGTACATTTTACTTTCAGAAATTTCTTGAACGCCTCGTGGACGAAGTTGAGGCTAAGAGGATTTACTTTTGCAAAGCCTTTACCGTCTTCATTGCTTGAAGTACTTTGAATGTTTTTCCAAGCCAGCCATATTTGAATCATATATTATGACACATGCATGCTTTGCCTCAGTACACCTTTGGTATAAATTGCAATTTCTCAAATTGTATACCAACTTTCCCCAAAGGAAACAGTGCATGCTATCACTTGGAATGGGCAACATAAAAACTCTGTAAGTTAGTCCATGTCTTCCAACTTTTGATTTCTGATCAGATCAGCACATAGGTTCACAATCCCGGCCAGCACACACAATCAAGTAGTTATGCGCTGATTTTGTGCTTGACACTGGAATACCGGTACTCAAAATTTTGAAAACGGTACTCAAAATTTTGAAAACTAAGTCTTCGTTTTGCTCGCTCCACATGGATTCTAACTGTGGAAACACGTGGTGTTTTTGTCAGATCTTTTTAACTACGGGTGTGACTTACCTTTGGTGAAAGCTGGTGTGTTTAACTTAACTCGTCTTGAAAACAGTTGGTCATCAATAGTAAAACCTCTACTTGCCACAACTGCGTCTTTAGGTAAAAGGTATTCCAGAAATCCAGATTTTTCTACAATTAGGTATTTGTCACTGCACCTACCCCTAAATGCTTTAGATACGTACTTGGTGTACCCATGATTTAGTGCAATTTTAACCATATACTTTGCAGTATTGTGCGATTTGTACTGGCTATAGTTTCATCCCCTATCAATGATTTCAAAACAGCTGATCTGCTACCAAATACAAAACACAAGCAGACACACCAGCTCAGAAGGCTTAATTTACAGACAGACTGTACTGACTTCAGTGTTTAGTCTGCCATGCCTGTAATGGCGTGACCTCAATATGGCGCTCCCCAGGATTCGGCTGTTTCCGTTATGGAATCTGTCTATAGGTCACTGAAACTAGATCCCAGTGAAATGAAAACCAAAAGAATCTGGTGTAAATACCTGTCCTTTCTCATGGAGTAACATTAACCTTTCCTTTCAGAAGAAAGGCATTATACTAACGGTAAAACGTTTCAATTTGGTACACATTATTGGGGGAAATGACATTCAGTGACTGCATCGATTGTCTTATTGTCAATAGAAAGTCCGTTGATGTTACACTTTGATGATCGAATAAATTTTTCATCAACAGGCAAATTTGTCACTAATTATGGAAACCACAATATTTCTTCAGTTTTAAACCCCCATACAATGCAGCCGTGCTGATTCTTTATAAAGGTGAAATTATTACTGATTACGCTTGCGAATTGTCATTTTCCTGTTGACCTATAGAAATGCGCAGCGATCAAAATGAAGTATTCCGTTTGTTTGCATTTGATCTGTGTTTGTAATTATTTTTAGAGCTTTCTTAAGAAGGCCTTTGAACAATTTTAAATTTGGTGTTAACTTGTCAACAAGAGTTCCACATGAAAGAAAAGTAAGTTTTCAATTGTAGCTAGCTGGATAAGAATTTGCTATGCACAAGGTTTGAAAAAAAAGTATCAGTGTATTTAAAAACGAAATGGCAAACTGAACAACCACACACATACAAAGAAACAACATGATTAAAAACAATTGTAATTTTCCCAATGTAACGGAGTCCATAATCAGGCATATCAAGGGCTGACTTTCTGAATTAGGTTCAATTGTCTTAGGTTATTGCTGAAGGATTGCTTTTTACGTTGTCCAAAGGTTAAATAGACAGTCAGGCGTCTGGTTTCAGTCGTTTTCTCTCACCTGTAACAGAATAATCAGGGAAATATTAGCAAATTATAAAAGAAAACACAAGACAAAACTACTTTTGTAAGGCAGAACATAGTCTTGACGTTTCATCTTCATGTTTATATGCATCAACTAATAATCTTTGTACCCAAGTCTAATTTAAGATCTGAATTAAAATATGTGAAACAGGCTAAAAGTGATTTAATAATGTGTATTTTTCATGCCACCTTAAATGTGTTTCTGATCTCAACAAATAAAATTCATTCTAGGTTCAATTTTTATTCCAATGCAATGTTACGACATTTGCTGAATAGCTCATTCATGTAAATTCGGTAACTAATCTGGTAGTTCTGGGGGTGGGGTGCGCTATAAAATAAGGAAACTCACTCATCTAGAGAATTTTATCGGACACAGCATAGTTTTGAAGAGAAACTGCTGTGAAAAAGTCACCCTTGACTTCTGAGCGTCACGCACCATACACCTCTTACATTGGGCGCACTCCCACCTACAACGTGAATATGTGCTGGTAGCCTACCATCCGGGTCCCGGGTGAGTTTCCGTGAAAAGACACTTTGTTCCACTGAATAAACCCGTTATTGAGTGGGGGTAGCTGGTGGGGATAACATCACCGAACGATGTCGATAGAAACTGGTTGCTAAAATCTTAACAAGTACCGTTATATGGTCTCTCAATGGGAATGCATAGAGTACACAGTAAGGCTCCGGCATCCACACACTTCTTGTCATTTGGTTGACCCTTTTGACCGCAATTTTCCATTCGTGTGGCAACCTTAGTTCTTTTAGGAATTTGTGACTACCTGTCGAAGACTTGCACCAGGGACAATAGCAATAATGAGGCTTAGCGAGACGACGTATTTTGATAACCCTAGTCCTTTTGCGAGTTTATAACAATAACGCGAGATTATGTGAGACTTAACTGTGACGTCACCGGAAGTGGGGCAAAAGCTTGTCGTTTTGCCATTTGCCCGATACGGTAGCAGAGTGTATTCTGTTGGCTACTTCTAGTTTTTAATCTTTTAGTGTGAAAAATGTCAAACAAGCATGGCAAATGAAATTCAGATTCGCACTACAATACGTTCCATCGCGTTCTGTACTAATTTCGTCCCGTGTAGTTTAAACGGGCGGTAGGCGAAATCGGCTCACTGATTAAGTTTTCATCTCATCAAAAATACAGTCTACACCTAAAATTATCACCTAAAAGGCGCGTACTTTCTTCAGTGATCCTTTCTGCTTCTAAGCATATCTTCGATGAAGCATAGCTACGGGAATTCAGGTGACTTTGGCGAAGAATTCCAACTCCACTTTTTGATTACTGTTAACTTTGTCCGCGCTTGCGATAACCACTGAGTCAGGTGAGACTGAGCGAAGTGCGTGACCTGGCGCGTGACACCTGCACAATAGCATGAGAAAATATCAAGTGAAATTTGTAAGATATGTGTCCCTTGGACTTTTTGGTCGTCAACAGGCGTGATTTGACGTAACGTCCTCAAAATAGCGCCCGGTGAGAGAAACTCAAGCGAACCGTGAGGTTTTGATGGATATGTTCAAGTTATTTGTAGACTAAATTGTATCCAGAGTCAGGGTATGTGTTAATTATAGCTCCATGTGCACATATGCATGTTTCAATTGATTTTATTTGCTGTATTTTAAAATGAGAAACTTTCTATGGCGATACAGGCTACTATCGCCCCTGTATGCCCGCGGCATTCAGGCCTAGACAGGGTCGGGTTCCAATTTCAGTCCGTTCACAGCTTCGCACAACATAAGAAGTTTCTTCGTCCATTCACATTTATTCCACGATCCGTCTACCATCCCTTAAATCGTGTTAACGTTTTAAGCGTAAACTTCGGCATAAATACTCCAGTAAGATTTCGCGTGTGTAGCAAAGACTCGGGACAAAACAAGAACAATATGGCGGGTTTTGCCCTCATTCCGGTGACATCACTTTGACTAACTGGAAACTCGCCAGCTGTTTACATGCCGACAGCGACGCCCGCAATTCAATCGCCAGTAGTACAACAGCGACACCGCGATGAGAATTCTCCGAATAGCTCCATTCTCAAAAACCAACAGCAACTGTCGAGAAGAAATGCAGCGGTGAAATGTTAACGTGATTGTTTCAGTAATCTAGAGTATAGCTGTTCAGTTAGTTTTAAAGGTATTCATCCAATATTCCAAAAAAGGGCCGGCTTCGGAAAGCAAATCATTCCGTGTTGTCTTGTTGTGGGAAATGAAATTTAAAGCAATGATAAATGAGGTCACGCTGTCTAATAATTTTAACCGAAGTCGAACTCCAAATTACTTTGGTATTTTCTATTCTACGTTTGTGGAAACTCAAATACAATATCTATGTTTTATGCTCGAGTACATGCATGTACTGGCTAATGAGGATAATTGCACTGACCGACATGTAGTTTGCACACCAGCATTAAATTTAACGGTTTGAATCTGAAATCGAAGTTTCGAGTTTTTCTTCAAAATCTCAACCATTTGCTCGAGTCTGCAGCTTGAATCTAGAGATCAACAAGTGCGAATCTGGACTAGAAATTCGTAAGCATTTACAGCGATGCACTCGAGCACAGACTAATTGACACTTATGTGGAATTCACTCAATAAGTAGACCGGAAAATGCTAAAAACACGAGTTTGATTTCGTTTACGAACTGTTTAGTCCGGGCCCTGACGTTCATGGTTTTAAAAAGCTAAACAAGGTCAGTCCTCTATTTAACGTATGGCGCTCAACAAATACAAAGTAGTCGTTATTTAATAACAGTGGCTAATTCATATAACCTTTGAACATGATTTTTACATCAATTGAGGGAGCGTTTAGTTTTAAAGATTCTTCGTTTGGTGATAGCACACGACTTCAAACGTCACAATGATGCCATCATCATCCCTCGCCGGTATCGCCAACTTGGACACTCGGGAACAATGCTTTTGGTCATCAACAGAATTGTTGAGCTCTCCGCCACGCTGACAAAACCCATTGCGGAGGTCGACAAAACTACCGTTTTTTTGTCATTGAATTACTTTGTACTCTGTTACAAATGACACATTCTAATAATATTGTTTAGCGTCACAACCTTGTTTTACACCACTAAGTTTTATGTCTTGCTTTCAGAAGCAAACGTTTCGAAGCATTTTGACATGGGTTAATGAACATCTCCCAGAACTATATAATGTGTTCCTCACACGACAAACATGTAGTAAATCCCAGATGCACCCGTGTCTGTACAGCGGGGCGTTATCCGTTGTTTTATGGGATACACTTCTTGAAGCTTTTACCAAAGTGACAACACTTGACTCTGCAATTTCGAAGATGGTTGGTTCGGTTCCTTATAACGGCTCTCTTCAGAAAGTCGATTAAAATGTTTTCTTAATTTGAAAGAAGTTGTGTTGACATCCGATTCTTGAAATTGCATGAAACAGACCAAATGAAGCTGTTGAAGCGACTTTTGATTCACAAAGTAGTATCAGATATGTAGCATCATTAGATTAAGTTTATTTTCTTGAATTGAGTGTCCGATAGTAATAATTTTGCCCCTTATATCCCCATCCTTGTCAATGGTTAGTCGTACTTTGAATAATCATCTCTTTTAGATAACAGCTGGATCAGTTTGTCGAGCGTCAAAAGGATTCTGCGACACTCCCGAATACTGTACAGGAGAAACAGAATTCTGTCCTGCTGATCTTCACAGGCCGAACGGAACAAGGTGCTCGTTTCAAGGAGAAAATGTAAGTCGTTGTTTTGCAGTTTAAGCTGAAGCAGCACCAACACATACAGCAGCAATTGTAGCAGCATCATTGGCAGCACCAACATCAGTAGACATCTTGATGACAACATTGGTAGATATCTTGCTTACGCACCGTTGGATAAATTTGGTTTGTGCATGTTCAACTTTAGTGCCGGTGTTTTTCCAGTCCCACTGCTATAATGGAGAGTGCAACACTGTCAAACGTGCCTGTCAACAGATCTATGGTCCAGCGTCAGTTGCGTGCCCCGAGAACTTCCAACTGAACGCCGTCGGCGGCCATTTTGGCGACTGTGGTGTTGACACCCTGGATGAAAGTGTGACTGCATGCCATCAAGAGTAAGTCAAAGAAAAGCGGGGCTAATTAAGTCATGTCTGGAACAAAGAACTGCCACTTCTTGGCCAGATGGTCAATAGAAACTTAAATAGCAAAAACAACACTCGATATCATCAGTAGTCAGTACACAGCTGGGATAAACATGTTTATACCACAATAAAAGCGTCAAATGGCAGATACAACCGTGTAATAACCCATAAAGTTATCTCACTAGTGAGATAACGATTTGGCGGGAAACCGAGGACGGGGTCGAACCCGGGACCCTAATATTGCTGGTCGCCGACTTTAACCACTACACCACGCAGCGACTGACGTCAGTAAGTGTGAAAATAGAATACTTAAATGAGCACGCGCAATAATCGCACGTTCAACAAACTGCATTGTACTGTACTTATACGCTCCGAAAAATA
>NMRA01000344.1:10012-101887 GCA_002633005.1 Phoronis australis | reverse complement strand
ATTATTTGACAAAAATAGCTCGGCTTTTCTTAAAAGGTCACGACCTCCGACCCCGGGCCTCTGACATAGAAAGTAGTTACAAAGCCGAGGCGAGTCGAGAAAGGTAGATCGATTCATTGCAATGTTTCTCGTTTAGTATGTGGTATAAATAGATTATTACATGTTCTCAGTCGTTATCCCCCTTATCTAGAGCCCTCGTGGATTTTGTAGAATTATCACCCTCAGGGCTAACGGCCCTCGGGCGATAATTCTCCAAAATCCACTCGGGCTCTAGATAACGGGGGATAACGACTTCGCCATGTAATAATCTATATTTAACCCAAATGAAAATATAGCCATTGTATATGTGACGTATTCAAGTGTGATATACGGGAAAGTAGAGCCAATCTGTATATCACGGTAGAAGCCGTATTCATCGGAAAAGCCGTATTTCACCATCGGTGTGCAGTCTGGTGGCAGTGGCGGATTGAGAGAGGGTGGGCAAGGGGGCCATGGCCCCCCTAAAATTCTACCAGATACCATTTGGCAGTCCGGGTGCTCATCCACGGGGGCTCGGGGGCGAATAAACAATGCATAGACCTTGAACAAACCCCGTTTACCGTTTTTTCTTTGTAATCAGGTCAGCAAACCCTAAAATTCGAGACTCCCGCATCCCTAAATTTTAGGCTTGGAGCGCGCATGTGCCGAAATTCTGGTTATACCTGTGCCCTCTCCCCCCTAATTGCTAAATCACAATCAAGGTCCATATTCAAGATTTGACTGTGTTGCAGTCTAAAATAATTTTTTTTGGTTACTTACCAAATGGCAAAGAGTTATTTAGTTGTGCAAATTAAAAAAAATCATCAAAATCGGACAATGTTTGAGAAATTTATGCATCTTTTTGTCTATGAATTTCATGCATTTTTAGCGTTACGAGTGACCATTTTAAAAATTACAATTTTCAACTGTCAACAGTAGAAAAGAAATCTATTTTATTAAGTAAGCAATTGCTTTGATATGACTGGGAATAAATTGAGTCACTTTCAGAGTCACTTAGACGAAGTTGTGCTTAATCATTGGGAAATGGTAGGGTTCATCATAAAACAGGCACTCGTTACGAAATTTGTGAATTTAGCGTTTCTAACCCTCAGCTACTGTAAAAAGGGTTAAAAACTAAAGTTCACACTCTGTAATAAAAAGAACTACTGTAGAATATGTTAGCCTAGGCATTACGGCAAATTATTCAATATCTAAACAAACCGAAAGTTTGGATATTGACTGGGTTCTGCTATGGTGAAAATGGGCCAAAAAGGCTAACAAAATGTAGTGTACGTACCCCCATGTGAAATCCAATGACACAACTGGTCATTACAAATGAAATTATTGCCTTTTAAATAACAACATGGTGCTTATTATCACAAAAGAAAAATAAATGTCCATACAATATTATGTTACCATGTGATGCAGAAACAGTGATGTAGTGTACGTACCTCCTTTTGTAGTGTATGTACCCCCATGATTAAAAATGCCATGAAAATTATATCACTTGGTAAGTGAGCAACATTGGTCATAGACAGTTTCTCTTCTTAAAATGTTAGGTTAAAAGGGTATTTATTGCAAATACATTTGTTTTGAGAGAACTATTAGCATTTGTGTAGTGTACGTATCCCCATATTTTAATTTGTGCCTTTTTCAGTATGGCAAATATGCGCATGAATGCTGTGTTTTTTTATTTTTTCTCTTTGAATTGATTTAGTAAATCAACTAACTCTCAGTAGATTCTTAGTATTTAGTTACAAACCTGACATGTCATGGAAATGTAGTGTACGTACCCCGATGTGAACAAATACCATGAAACAAAAATATTAAATGGTAAGTATGCAACATTTGTCACACACAGTTTCCTCCATTAAAATGCTAGGTTAAAAGGGTGTTAATTACAAATGCATTTGTTTTGAGTGAAATGTTACATTTGTGTAGTGTACATACCCCTATATTTTAACACGTGCCTGTTTTCAAAGAATGACAGACAGATATACACATTTATGCTGTACTATTTGTTTGTTCTCTTTGAATAGATTTGGTAAGTGAGCTTTTACTCTCAGTAGATTCTGAGTACTTTTTATAAATCTGACAAGTCATTGAAATGTAGTGTACGTACCTCTGTGTAGTGTACGTACCTCCAACCTCTGTGCTATAAAGTATTGCCAACAAGTATTTTTGCATACTGCTGTTCTCATGAACTATACAGATATTTCCAAAATGCACCCAGTATGACAAAACAAAAAAACAATGGACACTATCAAATTTGTGGGAAATAAAATGCCGCACAGTTCTTGGCTAGTAACATCCTAAAAGACATGTCATGTGACAACTGATGTTGCATAGGTAGGTTATCTATCTCTCAAGACAACTTGCAACAAAACAACAAGTAGAGGCAGCAAAAAACTCAAGATCATCGCATACACTTGTAACTTAGTCAAAATTTGAAGTTGATTGACTGTGCGTAGTGTACGTACCCCCAACCAGTACCATTTTTACTGTTTGCAAGTTGAACACTAGGCCTAACATTGCTTTAACTATTTTGACCAACTGGTGAATGTGTTGAAAACTAGGCAAATAGCACGAATAAAGTTTTTGAAAAAAGTAATTACCTGTCATTTTCTTTGTGTAAGAATCATATTGCAAGAGAAGAAATTCTCAGTATACTGTGCTAAGACATGCAATGTATCATAATCTAGAACAACTTGATCAGCACGGTAATAAGTTTTTTACTTTAGTATATGATACTTCTTCAATTTGATCAAGAACTTACTAATAAACAGCTACCTAACGAATTTTTGATGGTAGAAGTTGGCTGTGACCACAAGTTGTAGAGTACGTACCCTTTTTGTACATACTGTGATTCATTAGGCCATAAAATTTTATTCGGTGGTTCTTGTGCAAAAATATTTTAGATTACAAACCAGGAATGATGGTACTTTAAAATAACCCAGCTTTTACAGTTATATGACATCCTTCATTTTTCACCAAAAGTGGCCACCGATTATGGACCTTGATTGTGATTTGCCCGTACATGTAACTCGAAATCCTGGATCCGCCCCTGGTTGGTGGAGTTAATTCGCGTCATTGGGCTCAATCATTTGGGTTACCTAAATCATTAATTAAAGACATCGTTCTTAAAAAAGCAGTTTTACTGCTTTAAAAAGAGAAAAGATTTATCGATGAAAATTCCGACGCGTAAATCGGTGATTCAAATCCCGACGAAATGTGCGCATTGTGCTGAGATAGTAACCGCCTTATTAGTGCTAGCGAAGACGGCTAATTTGGTTAAGTCGCACACTAGACTATGGCAGAAGTTCCTCATAAGGACAGGAGTTCGTGAATCACTATCTTTTGAAAGAATTTAGCGGGCAATTTTCGTCAAAAAATTACCAGGTAATGTTCATCAAAAAGGAGAAAAGAATAATGGATATGTGAGCTGTAAGTAGTGGTAGTAAATAACATCCATCATCATAATGTCTTGAACATATACATCAAGTATTATTTTCATTAACGTTTGCAAAAGACATAAGGTTTTTCTCCCACAGCCGATTATGGGGTCTCCGTACGCTATTGAAGCTAACGCCGTTGCATTTCGCCTGTGTGGCCGAACACCCGGCAGCAAACGCGACCCAGTCGCAAAATAACCTTTTTTACTTTCGCGACACCTAGCGACCTGAAAACGTAATTGATGACATGCGCGTTAATAGAATGTCCCAAGCCTTCAAAAGTGGAGGAGTATTTTATACAGGAACTAAACACTTTTGGAGGTAGGTCTTGTTTTCAAATTACACTGCAGTTGTATTCTTTGATAATTTGTAAAGGTATAAACAAACATACTCCAAGTATATAGTTTTATGCTTATGACATACCTCGCATTTTGCCTAATACAAACGACACAAGTAATTGGCTTGTATGAAAATGCACACTCTATGTATTCATCAGTCTTACACAGTCGGTCACAAAGCCGATGTTTTTTTATTTGACGATGCATGGTTGTCAGCACTTGCTTTTGAAGATAACATGTTCATCCAATCAGATTTTGAATTTTTCAACGCCCCAATCTCATGCAGTGCGAAGATAAACCAATTTGCAAATGTAAGGAACTGGCCGTACTAATTCCAATGAATTCTGAAGGTGTTTCTTTAGTCAAGAGGTAGTTCTTGTTGGTAATCGAAATGTAATCCTATCATGGCAAAAACTATAAGAACATTTCATATGCGTAAAACGAGGTCGCATTTCATTTCTTACAGCTAAATGGTGTGCAATGAAGACTTTTAAAAATCAAAAATAGAATGAAGGCAAATTTCAACATTCTTAACACCATAAAACTTAGTGTAACAAAAAATATCGTATGAGAGAAAAAATATAGAATTTTTAGTTTGCAGGTGATTCATTTTATTTTACATTATTTCATGAGACATAAGTACAATCTTTAAGGATCTGTATTCCTAGACGTACAATATAAGTTACCATTGATGACACTTATTCAAAGCAGACACCTGCAGAACAAATGAAGTCTTAAACAA
The DNA here is from genome assembly GCA_002633005.1 of Phoronis australis. Classification (NCBI taxonomy): domain Eukaryota; kingdom Metazoa; phylum Phoronida; family Phoronidae; genus Phoronis; species Phoronis australis. Next base: position 97,337 of record NMRA01000344.1, on the reverse strand, counting down.
GTGATGAAGAATAAAAATGATCACTGAATAATTTGAAATAAAAATCTCAAACACACTGAATAGTGTACTATAGTCGAATGTGGCATAATCTAACTTTCGAGAACCAGTTTGATGCTTATTATTCAGTGTAGAAACTAGTTCTCAAAATGCACTACATCTGACTGTTAACCATGTGTCTTATCCATATGCAACTCACAATTTTCAACCTGTAGCAACATCTTGAGTACAAATACAATTTTGATATACATATTTTACAAACATTAGACTTTATTATTTAGAAAGACAATAATGCTATACTATAGAGTGTACATTTTCAGAAAAAAATAGTTTTGCAATACAAATAATTAAATGCACACAACTAAAAGAATGGCAAGTCAATGGTAGCTTGTTATTGGATAGGTTTAGCTTATAATTGAATGCCCCTCTGACTGACATCTCAAATAAAGTTAAACTTATTTTTATTGAACAACATTCTTTTCCTTCTTCTGTGTATGTTGCAAAAGAGGGCTTTGAGTTATGCATTCAGCAGTGATTGCTGAAAACAAACAACCACCTTCCAAATAAGCAACCCATCCCTCAACACCTGTCATCATTTGAGCACTTTGAAAAAAAACTGGCATCTAAACTGATGCGAAAAGAATAAATATGAACAGTTGTTGACACAGAATACAACTTATCCATCTGAAAATAAAATAAGTACTGTAATCAATTGAAAACCAAGCTTTACAACGATTGGTGAAATACTTGTAGATAAACGGTAATTATTAAACAACATTTGTCAGTGTTTAGTGGTAAACCCTGAATTCTTAACCCAAGTCCTTTGGAGTGTAAAACATCACCAGGTTCATTTTATAGTTCTTGAGTCATTTGAATCGGCAACTCTAGATGTACTGCCATGTTGAAATTTGAAGCCTGATAGATTGAAGCCAGAATTTTATGTAGCTTTTAATCATAACTGTTAGCTGCCATGACTGAAGTTTATAAAAGTACAAAACGGATACCTACAATAGTAAGTTAAAGACTATGATCAGAAACGGACGATGCATTTGAGCCATATAATACTGGGCAAGGCATGTTTTACAGAATGTATATTAAAACTGAATTAAACATTGAGAATCATTAACAGTTGAGCAAATGAATAAGTGTCTTGTTTTTGAAGTGATTATTATCTTAAGTCATTCATTTGATTGTATGCTGGAGTCGCACGCTAGACAAAACCATTCCCCGTCAGAGGGAGGTAATTGTCCTCAATAACATTTTCACATTTAAAGTGAAACCAGTCGTATCATCTGTCACATTGAATGGATGGTTGAATTCCCTCATCTGGGTCCTTACATTCTAAGTTACATACGGAAAAGAAGAAATGTTTCAGACTTGTTTTTGGCCTATACTCTGACGGTAATATTTGCCAAACCAGGTTTCGTGGAATTGGATAAGTCTTGTAGTTATTTAATTGGAAAGTGAGATATATGAGACAAACAAGCATCTTTATCCTCAAATATAGATGTGATGGAATGCTCTTTGAAATGGTTACAGCATTTTTGGAAATTTTTGAAAATACAATTCATTCCAGTCTGACCTTCTTTATAACAATACACAAAATCTTCGCTTCTTTTGATTGGACTGAATGCGTTTGCTCAGGCTACCCTCATTAGCAAAACGGAATGGTGTAATTTGGAAAGCATGTTTGGCACTGAATCATTACAGGTTTTTTTTACAATTTTGACTCTCATTTTGATGTTTAAAAAAGTATGGTTTCCCTATAACAATAAATGACAGACAAGTGCTAGTGCGCAAATGATATTTACAAATATTGTGACCAACAAGTAGCACGTTATACTCTTCAGGGATGTAAAATTAGGTCTTTTCTGTGTTAATGTGAAGCAACATTCCCACCATGTCCTTATTAGTTCTATTAACTGGAGCATCTGCAGTATATCCATGTTCGGAAATGCTAGTTTGTAACACAGAAGTAACACAGAAGGACCGAAAGTAGAAAGCGTGAGTGAATTCTTCTCAAAAGACAATGGATGGAAATTCATCATCTGTCCACATGTAACATTTTCCATCCGTTCCTTAAAGTTCCAGTCACAATGGCCTTCAAGAACCGATGAAGAAAACAGTTCACTAATCAAAAAGTTTGGTATCGACATGGGTTAACAGCACAATTGATATGCAAACAAGATTGATGCATCTCAAACTTGAAAAGAGCACATCATTTTCACGTGTTAGTACCAAGCAGGCCTTTTGTAAAATATAGTCAACATCAAAGAGAAGCTGCAGACAAAAAGACTATTCCAAATCATTAGAACAGCAACTGGGTGGAAAAATACATAGTACTCACAAAGTAAAAACCAAGGAAAATATGATGAATTGTGGAATGCATCCCAAAACGTACACAGTCAAAAAATTCCAGTGCTCTCCCCATCGAAACAATTTGCAATATATATTATGCAGTCACACAGGACTTTCATATAATTCAAGGTATAAGAAGAAATACCTAGACAAAAGTTGGCGAAAGCAGTATCTATTGAAGCATGCTGTGTAATCCACGTTGTGTAAGTTGCCGTCCGTCAATGTCACCTTCCTATCCAGTGACTCCAGATGGTCTGTGTTGTACGTATATGCTGCAGCTGCATGCCTTTTAAAATGTAGGTGAAGAAACAGACTATACAAACTAGGACACACAATTTAAGCAAGATGACACAATCGATTCAAAACAAACACAATGTGTGAGTGGGAATACCTCAGGAAACACTAGCAAAAAGACAAATTGCCTATGAAAAACGTGGTGAACTACAATGGAGATTGTGCAAAATAAGTCATTGAAGCTAGCTAAGTAAGGAATTGATCAGGTGCATGTGGCAGTAGGTCACTAGTACATTATATGTTATCATACATACTTATGGATACAAAATAACTATATCCTATCTTGAATTCACTTTGAAGAAGGACATTTCAGATCAAATGAGGATTAGGATAAGGCATTTGTGCAAGCAGACCCAGAGCAGTCAAGTTACAAGATTTTGTACAGGAAAGTCATTGTGTACACTGAGTTGTAGTTAACACATCTGCTCTTCCATTTCATATAGGGTACACACATCAAAGTTGATTTCAAAGTTTTCAAGAAATGTCTTGGTAGTGATTTTATTTCACTAGAGATTGTGCACATAAAGTGGAATGTGGATCTACAGTGAAATGATACTTTCCAGAATTTGAATCTGATTTGATGTTGTGTTGCATGATCTCACTCACATGTATATGGAATAATGCAGTTATTAGGAATACCCGGTAGCACAACCCACACCAGATGAAGGAGTTAATTGAAAGTAAGAAGTTTAAGGATAGGCACAATATGCAGTAAAGCACCAGCAGGTATTCATTCGGTCAAACACAAATTTACCTGACCGTCAGCCGTAAAATGAACGAACACTTATATATGTTATTAGTCAGCATTTCCTGCATTGACCAATTATCACCGAAACACCGTACCTCTACTTAAAATAGGGATAAGTTGCACTAGCTGTTGTGTAGACGGTAATAAAATGTTCATTCTCTTAGACAGAAATATCATTGTGGTATTGAATATTTCATCAAAGACCACATGGTAACATAGATGACAAAATAAATGTATTTTCCGGAGCACCAGTCACTAAATTCAACTTCTAACTTATCCAAACGGGGCAGAAGGGACGATGCAAATGTAGATCCATGCTTGATGGTCGCGTGCAGTCGTCATCAGGCGGTGTCTCTTTACTGTGTCATTCGTCCCCGCATGAAGAAGTACTGCATCACACTTTCCTGAGATGTCTCTAACAACGAAAAAAAGAGAAATCACTGTGTTAACAAACTTCAGTCAACTTTTGAAAAGAAATCAAGCATTTACATCTCATCAATGACTTCAACTTTTGACTTGTTCTGCTTTATGCTAGTAACAGAACATAACTAGGAACATCAAAAAATCAAAACCCAAGAATTTGGTTGATCAGTGAGTTTATACTTTTAATAAAGAATGACTCCTAGAGTTACTGGTAGTTTTCTTATGTAACTTGCTTGTAATGGAAAGAGTGTTCCATATTAACAAGACAAAGTTGCACAGACTGAAGTAAAAGGCAATATGTAATTTCCGGTTTTAAGCCACTTATACAGGATGAAATATACCTTTAATACTGCTGTAGTGTTAAACTTGCCATCCGAGTAAAAACTTACAAATTGTCCACTACATACTTCCAAGTCGATGCTAATGGTTCTGTCGCTCTTGACGTACTTGAAAATACTATCTGTGATCACCTTTACCTGGAATAAATAAGTTAAGTGTTTGTAATAGAATCAATGGCTTCTATGACGAACTAATAACATTTAACAAAATTTGCAACAGCGTGACTGTGAAAGCCATTAAGTATTCCAAGCTACAGTAAAAAAAACTAATGATTATTGTTCTATTTGTTATCAAAACATAAGACATATAAGTCTCCCAAATATTTCTAGAAGCATGAGTACACAAAATGTTTTTCAATCACCTGCTAATGGATTCTTCATAAAGTCTGTCAATGTAACAGTTGCGACAACCCTCAGATATTGCCTTAAAACCCGTGCTCATATGTGTGTTGGTAGATGAGCCATCTTATCCTGGCACTGTACTATATCGTATACATGTAAATATTTATATATAGTCCCATTGTCGGAAACTATCACTTGTGCTAATGTTAACTAGTCATATCTTAAACCCAATCTTAAATAAATTTTACAAGCGATAGTCCACTGTAATCAAAACTTCAGTGAAAACTGTGTGTGGACTGTAAAATACTGTGGCCAATTAAGTCATGTACAGTTATCGCTGAGAGACTGCCAGTTCCTTACAGGAACAAAGGGTAGACAATAAGTGGCCTAAATCACAATTTAGTTTTTTCAACAAACCCCGGACTTGGTAAGTGTAGGTATAGGTAAAGTGTATATTATAAATCAGGGTGTGGGTGGATACAACAAAAGAGGCATTACAACAAGTTCTACTTACAGATAGAAAATACATGTTTAGAGAATTATTTACAGAGAGGTATACATAGAAGAAGATATACATGCAAAAAACATACATTTCTATATATACAAGCCATAGCCAAAATCTAATGGTTGAGTGGTAAACGTACTTCCAGTGAATTGTATGAGTCTCTGTTAGCCACTCGCTGATGGGAAATTGCCCATTGGCTGAATGGTTAGCACACTTGCCAGTTTTATCAGGGTATTTATCAGAGTTGCGGTTCGATACTCTGAGGTTGGGTAAACTCGGCTATAACTACAATTGCCAACGCGATGCGAAAGACATGACACAACATCGAAACGGTTCTGGCACATTGTAACATCTTATTGATGCAGGCAATTTGTTCTAGAGAAACACTTCAATTGAAATGTAATAATGCTATGGACTCATTCTCATTTGATGATTTGTTGCAGGTCTGGAAGTCTACGACCAAATTTATGAGTTACTGGAACACTTGAATAATATGAAAATTAGGCCTAATACCTAACGAACTGTTACTAAGTCTAAGCCAGGTTACAAAACAATTGTCTATTCTAGACCTTTAAACACGAAGCTGCAAACTAATGAAAAATGACAAATTGTGCACTACTATGTAATTAAGCCTTTACAACTGTAATCTTGAACACGTTAACAACTAGAAGGAATCAGTAATTTTGTAATAGAAGACACAAGGCAGGTAAATATCGCTTTTATATTCGCTTTCAATCGCAGTCTGTTTCTGCACCACCAAATGCGGAATCAGAAAGAAATCAAAGCTACAATAGGTAATAAGCTATCTAGGCGCTAGATGTCGCGAGAATAAAAAAGGTTATTTTGCGACTGGGTCACGTTTGCCACCCGGCCACACAGCAACTGATCATGAGTAGCAGACGTACGTACTGGCCGGAAATATCACCAGATAATTTTGCCACGTGACGCTAGCGAAACAGCACAGATTTCGTCCATTCGGTCCATGTACTATTGTCTGTTGTTCAGGGAATGTTTCAATTTTTATATTCCCGGATGGATTGTTTCTAAGTTTCCGACAAACTATTGTTTAATTGAATGTTTCAATGCTTTAACTTGTATATTTCAGAATCTAAAAATTCTGATGAATTTATTGCGAAATAAAACTTTACTGGTTATTCAACACTCAAAGATTGTCTTAGTTTTGGTAACGTACTTGACATACATACGACGTCATACAACATCAAGCCGGCAACATGGTATTGCCACGATGATGCAAATAAGTCCAAATATATGGGATAAAAAGGTTATCCCACAACATAGGTATACTGCTGCGACTCGACCTTCGGTCTCGTTGGGACATTCCCAGATGAAGTGAATTCTCGATAGGATATGGCAGTTGTATTCCTATGCATGTGGGATAACCTATATATATATATATATATATATATATATATATATATATATAGGGATAAAAATAAGCAGTTTTGTAGTGGTTATAATCCTCAGGATGATATCGAGTAATATTGAAACGTGGATATGAAGCACAGCGTCTTTACATTAAGTCCGGTTTGTTTGAGTTAACAAATGATACAAAAACAAGAACTAAAATCCTCTCAGTCAATGGCTTATTTTGCAGCATTAGAAAGCATGAAAAAATCTAATAGGGTTTAACAAAATGGTAAGCAACCGGTGCATTTTAGAGGTAATTCAGGCATTTTGAAAAAAAAATCTTTGATTTAACGTGATCAACCAAGGGGTTACTTCAACTGGTCACGTTTTTAATCAGCCCGTCCTTTCTCGACGCTTTGAAGCCAAAACCATTAAAAATGTTTTAGCCCCTAAATTATCCCCATCTATTCGATAAACTTGAGTTGACTCTTCCAGTGAAATCTCGTTCTTCTCGCCTTGAATTCTGGGTTGTTTTGACACATGTCATCATCTATTACCATGATGTAATAGCCCAACGATGTCTAACAGTATTACACCATTATAACAGACACTGCGTGGTGTGTTGTTCATAGCAATGTTGGCTGTGGTCGGCTCCACTGTTACTTGGGTAATACAACAAATTTCACGTGGTCGGACGACGGTCTCCATAACACCAGTTACCACCAAAGCGCTACGTCCCAAGCCCAGTGCACAAAGACTGTGTTTTACTATAGCGATCTTATAAAGTTCGACCGAGGCATGGCACCAGATGGCACAGTGTGTGGGGATGGCAAGGTGGGAATGTTCTTGTAGAATAGCTACAAAATGGTTTGACTGATCTATATATGTGGACAATTAGCGGTTAATTTTTTAGGACGTAACTCAAAGAAGCTCCGGAATAATTGGAGATCTTCCGCTAAATGATGTCGAACACGAGTGTTGAAGAAAAATCTAATTTTTGACTCATAGAAGCTGTTCCAAACCCACTTTCCATTAAATAAACTTCATGTTTTAATCAGTTACAGTTGTAATAACGGTATATACGTTTATCTATTAGGAGGCATTCCATATAAAAACCAAGATTTTTTATTTTAGATTATGAAGAGATTAGGAATTGCTAAACAAATAATTACAAGGCCAGTATTTGAAAAGGTGCAATATGGCTGCCAAAGTTGGCCGAACATGGCTTCCTTGAAAACCTGCAGAATAGCCGTTATTGTCACACAAAATCAAAGCATACATATTTGAAAGTTAATTTTGAAAGATATGCCAGTGAATTATTCAATCATAGTCCTTTAAAAGTGTAACTTATTTGTTATCAGTTAGCTATATATGCCAGTAAAATGCATTCAAATGTGTCTACTTCGGCGCCCAATCTTGTTGTGAAATGGATGTACGTGCCATAAAAAGAGAAATAATGGACGGGAATTCTTAAAAAGCGAATTTTTTATATCTCACCAAACCAAACTCATGTGCTAAGTCTCAAAATAATCTGTAATTGTGGGTATATACTCTACCAGTTGGTTTTTATATGGAATCACTCTTAATCACTTAAAGCTGTAGTACCAGTCTTTTTGTTCATGTTCTAAACACCTACAGCTTTAATACTTTGGCCTGTTCCAAGAAACTGACTTAAGTTCATTATTGACTTAAGTTTAAGATTTGTCCTAACTTACCAACTTTGAAATTTCCACATTCTGTAAAACTTATGTCAAACACTTAAGTCAAACTTAAGGTTTCTTTCTTGGATTGGTTTTGAGACAAATTTAGTTTTTAATTTAAAATTTACAAAAATCTTATATTTGCCTTAGCTAAGTCAGTTTTGTTGGAACGGGTACCTGGTCTATATTTAGCATTTTCCAAGCCCACAAACTATCTCTTATAAGAGTAGTGAATAGTTTGAAGCAGATTTTGTAAGGGTACAGGGTCTGAAGCAGAAGTATAAAGTCTTCAATTTCATGTATACTCAGGCTCAATAACATGTATACTCAGGCTCAATATCATGTATACTCAGGCTCAATATTATGTATAGTCAGGCTCAATATCATGTATACTCAGGCTCAATATCATGTATACTCAGGCTCAATATTATGTATAGTCAGGCTCAATATCATGTATACTCAGGCTCAATATCACGTATACTCAGGCTCAATATCATGTATACTCAGGCTCAAAACTGTATTCATGCTTCACCGGGGCACTGTTGTCAAACATGTTTTAAAGGAGAATGACACCCGATTTAATTAGTCCTTTTTACCGTCTTAATCTGTCTATATCCACATCGCCTCTTATACGGTCGACCTCACCTTGCCGAGAGGTGTCGCGTAACCTGTGAGGTGAGAAACGACGCAGCGACATCAGTGGTTCGTCTGCAGAGTGAATGCCGCTATATTGAGGTGCATCGTTCCCGCTTGTCCGAAGTATGAAGCTGCGAAAAAAGCGGGTATATCGTTTTTTCGACTTCCTCGAGAGCCAGAGATGCTTAGGAAGTGGCTAGCGGTAGTGAAGACTGAAAGGTAGGCCTAAGCTGTTAATAGCAAGTATGAGGCCTTGAAACATCTCCGTGTCTGTGGCCGCTTCGTCGACAGGGATTTCTCTGACAAATTCCAGCTTACCAGAAATATCCATACGTTCCGTTGCCTGTGCATGTTCACAGCGTCTCTCTAGTATTTCTGGGTCAGTGTATTCCGGTTTGAACTGATAACCTGTGAAACCTAACGATCCGACCGGTGAAGTCTTCGTCGGATGAGCTCTTGACTAAGTCGGGATGGGCGCCGGGCGAGTTGCCATGTAGAGGTTTATTATTCAAAATGAAGTATTCTCATCCTAATCAATGCTTATATGAAACTAAAACAAATACATTATTCAAATCATTGTTACTGTACAACCTTTGCCCTGACGGTCTGTGGAAGGGGAACCCGACTTCGCGGCCCCCGACAAGTAAGTAGATTTTCACTGAGTTTCGTGGCTAATTCACATAAATAATTACGTGCACCTTATTTCTTTAGCTCACTATTATAGTCTTTTTGTGACTGGAGGTTTAGTTTCCAACTCAAGCTGGTTTATGTTCGTACCAGTCCCGGCGACCGCTACGGGCCTGATCGGGTTCCCGGGCCGGGATAACAAATGTTTTGTGTGTTTAGAACTCAAAAAATCACAAGTATAACAACACAGATCTAGGTTCTCCTGTCTGTATTTTAAGGAAGAGTACTTCGAATTTATCTCCGAACAGACCCCAAACTCCTGCTACGGACCTCGGTAAATTGGCCTGCCGAACTTTGCTGGCTACCGTGTGTCCAAATACCAATAACAGCGAAATAAAGCAACACGTTTTTATAAGAACTCGGTATATTTTTAAGGGTTTTACATCGACGTTTGATGATTTATTGGTGTTAAACGATAAATTCAAGTGATAAGTTGAACCCGTACAGTAACCCGTGTTGTTAACTGCTGAACAGACTGCGTGTGAAACCAATGACGTCCTTGGATAAATTCAACACCTCTGTCTGCCGTTGATTGTGCCTTTATCGAGTAGAACTACTCGATCTAAACTGAAACAAAATAGGTTGAGTTTTGGGTGGCATTCTCCTTTAATAATTCTAAATAACTATTGTTTGAGACTGTGACGACGTTGTAATTAACGCTTCGGTACTGTGGAGGGTTTTACTGGCGTCCTTTTAAAACGAAAACAATACCATGTATCATTTTCATGTGAGTGACGGTTCATCTTTAGCAGTTTCCTCATCCTATTGTAATGCAATAGTACGGTTTACGGACAAAATGGAGATGTTAGCTGACCCAGGAAGCCGATGAGTCCATGACCCGTGTTTGGCGGTCCGTTAACCGTGTTTCCTCGTGAATATGAGTCCTTGTCCCGTGTATTTAGGTGCGTGGATCGTGTTTTGTGAGTCCGTTCCCGTGTTTTTGAGTCAGTGGTCGGTGTTTGCAAGTCCATGAGTCGTGTTTATGCGTCCGTGCCCTCGTTTATGGGTACGTTGACCGCGTAGTTTAGGTACCTTGCTTCTTGGAAAGAAAAATGCATCATGTTTCAACCCGTAGTCGTGAAAGCACAGCCTGGCTGGCCGAAGATTCTCCAGTCGTTGCTATGAAGCTCGGCAACCGAGATGTGACAAATATGGTCTAACTTGGCGAAAACATTTATAAATTTTACACGGGACATATTTTCCTTCGTTCCGGCGTATGGCAGCGACCCATCGCTTCCGAATCTCAACGTCCCGAGGGATTGTAAAACGTACAGTTGAGAGTCCGTATTTTTTATGTGTTCAAGCATCGCTGAATGCAACTATGCCGATAAGCCAACAGAGCTATCGTTTTGGAACGCGCGTCCTGTCGGCGTGAATTACATGTAGGTTTATTGGATTATGATCAGCTGACGGCACCAGTTTGAGATGAAATACCAAATGCATGCTTTGTGTCTCATAACAAAATACCGGTCACCGAGTAATACGTTTGAGATGGTTATATAACTTTCTATTAAGCTAATGCGTTTGTCATAGCGTATTAGGGTTGATGAACTGTCACTTACACAAGTGTTACCTTTGTTTGTAGCATAACTAAGTTCTATTTTTTCTGTTATTTGTTTACTGGGGTGGGGTATTTCAAAAGACGACCAGAGTGCTTTGCCTGTACTAGAAAACAATGATCACGACTCATGTACAGTTTTGTTTGCAGATTTGCCTAAGGCAGGAATGCAAATCGATGAGGGATGTTGTCACGTGTGGAGATAACTGCGACCGTCATGCGGTTTGTTTTTGATTTGATAATGTTAGTTGCTTTATGAGAAAAATACTTATATTGGTACGTGTATCATGTTGGGTTATTTTCCGGTGGCAGCGCGAGTTCCCAGATTATTAAGTTGTTCACAAGAAAACAAATTCACATAAAAATACTTTTCTTCCTTGCCTGGTCCATGCCGTCTTTATAAACTGACTGTATATGCGAGTATACTACTTGTCTGTGTTTTACTTGTTCAAAATTTATCCAGGTTACATTAGGGACGTGTATGAATGGTAAACTCGATGCAGGTGAAGAATGCGACTGTGGTTTGCCGAACGAATGCACGAACAAGTGCTGCCATCCGTATACCTGCCGGTTGGTGAAAGGTGCAAGGTGCGCCCACGGTGGATGCTGTGATTATGACACGTGTCAGGTAAATACTTCGTGAGAAGTTTTCCGAACTTAGCAAAAAGACACAAAATCTTCACCTTATCGCGAAACCTCGTTTATATCCCTTCAAGTGGAACACCATGTTGAGGTCTTACAGATCTCAAAAGTATTTATGCCGGCACTCAAAATTTTCCGAAAAATTGCTCTTTAAAATTTCGTTCCAGATTGGCAACATGACCTCGTGGACTTTAAAATATGGCGCTAATAGATTTACGTCGAATTGTGTCAAATGTAAGCGTAACCTCAATTTCATACTGATCATGTTATGATTGCCAAAATATTTACGTATTAAATATTTCGTCATTGCTATCCAGTGAAATGCTGTAGGATACAATTGACCAGATATTTGAACCAACCTGCTGGTCAGTTTGAATAAGATCCCGCGTTCTGGCAAATGAACAATAAACTGTCTTGAATATGAACTTTTCACACATCTGGGATTGTTTTATTGGTTGCATCAGCTCTCACAATTATATATTTGACAGATATAAGTTAGAATGGAATAATTTACGTGGACCTTCTGTCAAAAGGAGAGGATATAACTAAAAGGTGTTGTCATCTTTGGGTCGCTTCGGAAGGCCCTAAATGTGACAGGGGAAATAATGTCGATAACAGGCGACCTTGAAGAAAGTGCTGTGTAAAATCTATCCATATCAAATTTTCTGGAAAGCCTGATTAAGTGTCAATTTATGTCATCTGACATCTGTTTGAGGAGAACTCCAACGGAAATACAGCCGGCTACCTGAACAAACGAGCAAAAACGCCAGATCATCTGATTTAACTCCAAAGCCACCGTTTGCATGCAGTTACTAAGATCTGAGAGATAGTGCATTCAGACTGCCAAAGCTTTCCGCATTACATAAATCAGATGAAAAGTGGATGTCTTCAAAAATATGGTTTCTGGATTATTTTAGTACAAAGGCCAAGGTGCAATGTGCAGACCAGCGACAGGTGCATGCGACCTAGCGGAATATTGTAGCGGACGATCTAGTGCCTGTCCCGAGGATCGTTACAAAATGAATGGCATTGTCTGTGCTGAGAACACGGTTTGTGAATCTTTAAAGTAATATAGAAGCTGGAACTGTATTTTGCTACTAGGAAAATAACCGCTCTGTCGCAACTGTCTGTTAGAACTATACTTCTATTTAACGTATGGAATTGTTTTTCGATACATAAGGAATTCTTGTAACAGTAACCTCTTTGAACATGACCGTTTGCACAACCGCGTGATTGAAATTTCGTTTATATCAGAAGCAGTCAATTTCACAAAATATGTCATTTCAAGAACGTTATCTACTTGGACAAGGTGGGCGCAGCTACTAAATACCACGGAATTGCCATATTAGCGATAGCCGTGATACGCCATAAAATATAACAATTTCAATAAATGTGACAACAGTTTTTGTCATCGTTACATTTTACGTTGCTAAACCTTTCCTTAAATGAACACGTTGTTACAGTTTAGTACGTAAATGTTACGTTTTACGTCGAATGTCCATACGAAAAACGAAACACTGTTACATTGTACGAAACCAACGTCATATTACAAAGAAAATGACTAAAATCACGAGCTAGTGGTACTGACACGGTATTTTTTGGACGAGAGCTACAGCCCGAAAATTTTAGATACCTACCCATTTAGAGAGTGGGCTCAGGCAATAAGGGACCCATTTTGAGAGTAATTTTGAGTAAAAAATCACATTTCTCCCTTCCAGAAATTCAGAAAACGCACCTTTTAGATAGTATTTTGTCGAAAGTGGCACAAGGTTTGAATTTGGCTACTCATTATCATTTTTATTACTATTACCACCACTACTGTAATTTAATAAAGACCCCACAGAGGACTTAGGAGACACGTGATAATGCGACGTCATTGTTTCTATACGTCATATAACTTTTATGCAACTGGGCCCAGGAATCCATCTGGAAATGGGAGGATAACGTCACCTCATTAATGTGCCAAATTTCATGAAAATCGGTTGATGAGCTTTAAGCCTACAGTGCCAAACGTAAAACACTAAAATTGCACAGCGGTATTGAGGTCGGTCATCGTCAGCTGTCGTCAATCTCATAAGAACACGCCTGCCAAAATTCTATAAGATCTTGCAAGGGGCTTAGGAAATACAGCCGCTGAAGCTGGACAACTGGACGCTCAGACAGAGATGACGGCAATATGCCCCCACCTATAAATATATGGGGGCAAAAACTTGTTACCAGATCCTGGGAACTGCGTTCGCCTGGAGTTGAAGCTTTACTATGCGAAGAAACTATTCATGTTAAAAACAATAGGAAGCCCATAGGGACACATAACAAACACGAGCTGGCACATTTGACATAGTTTCATTAAAACAATCCGAGAAAGAATCCGTTAAATATGTAAACCGATTTCCATCTTGTGACAAATGCTATGCAAACTCATGAAATATGACTTCGCTTTTGTAAAATGTATGGTACATTTCTCGCATGTGCATTCGACCTTAATTGTAGCAGCTCCATAAAACGTAACTGCTGATTAGGTTCAGGAGAGGCCTAGCAACGTAAAATGTGTCAATGATGTAAAATGTAACAGTTGTTGCATTTGACGAAATTGTTACATTTTACTGCGTATCATAGCCTGTGTGAGACATTCTGGTTTTAGATTAACTAAGCGAGTCCCACCGATCTATGTTCAGGGATAACTACGCGTCGGTTTTTGTCAACTGTAAACAGGGCAATGTTAATCAAACAACTGTTGACGGTGGGCGCATTTTAATATCTAACCGTGATTCTGTCCAGGCTTTTTGCTTCAACGGCGAATGCAACACCAATGCGGAACGTTGTCAGTTTCTCTGGGGGTCGTCGGCGTCGGTTGGTGTTGCGTGCTTGGTAAGAAACAGGAATGGCGACGCCACGGGCGACTGTGGGCATGACTCAAGGACAAATTCCTTTATTCCATGTTCTTCTCAGTACGTAACAGTTGCATTGTAGATATTGTGGTTTGTTATGTTTTGAGCAGATAATGAAGTTAAAAAAGTAGTTTCTACTTTCCATTAAAATTAAGTTGACCAACATTACCATATTTCTACTGAAATGTATACATATGCTCTTAATGGATTTTTGTGGCCAACTGAGTCCCTACAAGGAAGATGGTTTCGGTTATACATGTGTGTTGACAACTAGACGCCTTCACATTAACCAGTGAGACTCGGATATTTTTCCGGACTAAGATTTAACGCAATTGTTCCCAGATGCCCCACTTTCACAAACCAATTGTATCGTCTGCTTATCATGCATTGATTTCTTGCTCGCTACTGTAAAGCCTCTGATTGGTTCGTTGTTCCTAATATGATTCAGAGAACGGTGAGCGGAAATGGTAATGCATCTCATCCAATTTATAACTTCCTTAAAGTACAAAGTGATTAATGGTAGTCTCATATCGTTGGTTTTGGCGGAGGCGTTTGACCTGTAGAAATAACTAGAAATGTTGATAATTGTATTCTGTTTTAGATATTAATTGATAGTCACAGTCGAACAGGAAATTAGTTATATTTCATTTTTATAATGTTTGCTATCGATGTGGCCATTTCGAAATCTATTCAAGACTCGTCTCTAAATTAAGTTGAATTGTATTCCAAATTAACGTGTCAATATACCACCTGACCCACGACAAATTGCAGCAAAAGGTTTTACAGTGGTTTTATGCTCTACTGGGAAGCCTTGTTAACAGGAAAAAAGTCTACCGAAATCTGACCACCGGAAATGGGTTGAAACTGCGTCATTTCCAAGATGGCCGCCAAGACGTTTCGATATCACCAAAAATATATATATAATTTCAATAATTGAGATAGAGACATAATTTTGGGTTCTATTCTGGAGTTTTAAGGGGTGAGCAACTGACTGGTGTGCTTGAAATTAAGAGATGATCAGTATTTAATATGAAATTCAAGATGGAGGCTAAAACTCCAGAGCGAAAAATCACTATTTGTCCATTATATCGGGTGGTCAAAAATAAGATTTCGAATTTTAACCTTTATTTCTTGGAAAAACATTCATTGAAATTGCACAAAATATTCCACATATGCATATCAATCCATTGTAAGTACACCATAAAAAACGCAACGATACTCTGTGTTTTCGCTCAAGAATAATTTCGTATTACATGAGACTCGGTACTACTGATTAGTGAGGCTGCCGGCGCCGCAGCTGCTGCTAAACAACGTGACCGACTACAACCACCACCTACTACCATCATTTATTGCTACTATCCACTACTATGTAGTGATACTTTTGTGTACATAATATTGTTTTAGCTAATTAAACAACGATGATAGTGATAGAATCTATTCCCACAGAGACGTGAAATGTGGACGCTTGCACTGTGCAGGCACCTCGGGATCTCTAGTTGTTTCCGGTGCACGATATTCCAAAAGCCGCGTGACCGAATCCGACGGATGTTCTAGTGTGGTAGGCCTATTTGTAAGGGATGGAAATTCGGCTGATTTGGGCTTAGTACCAAATGGAACACAGTGCGGAACCAATAAGGTTAAGTATGAGTTAAAGCATCCCGTGTAAAGTGTAATTCTTATTTACCAAACATCTGACCGGATGTGCTAAATATCTCCGGGGGTTTAATGAATTTACTGCAAAACATCAAGTTGAACGAATGCAACACTCAACAAGGCAACAGCGTTTGGAATTCGGGTAAAATTCAAAAGGGGTGCCCCTACAAGCCATGACAATTACTGAACAAGAAACAGTTAGTTCAAATAAGACCCAAATTCTTTACGAACATAGTTCATGATCAAGTGCCGGAACAAAGTGGTTTGCGGTGTGTTTGAAATAAGTAGGCCTATGCCATTGGCATAATGGTACATGCGTTGTAAATCTGCTTTGTTTCGAAACCTATTTTTGATTTTGACTGTTAATCTGGCAGAATAGTATGGCCTGTGTGGTTAAGCTGGATTCCAACATCGGAAATCGACACGTGGCTATTACTCATGTAAAACCGTGCAAGTTGCTCATCGTGACATGATTCACTTTATATGGAACTCCAAACCTGTCAGTTGGTAATACGTGTGGGTTTTACACGTTTACGCATGCGAGGTTTACACGTTTACACGTGCAAGTTTTAGACGTGTAAGTGTTTGGCGAACTTTTGAATTGATTTCCGAGCCAATGAACTGAGGCAGTCCATTCACAAAATCGCGAAATTAATATACCCACTTCACCTCTCTACTAACGTGTGAAATTCAGTCTTGAACACGAAAGTGGTTGACATCCGGCAAACTGACTACATTTAGAAAGAATTGCAGGGGCTTCGTGTGTACAACAGTCAGCGATGTCATTGTGTAACAAGGAATGTCATGCGGCTGGCACTTCACGCCAATCATATGACTTGAGGCCAAGCGACTTTTGGGGTTAGGGTGAAGTGGTTCAGCGGTTGTGTTAACTAGTATTTGCAGTACGTGCATTAACCGTTGCAAAATTGATTAACCGGAAAATGAGTCAACACGAACGCGTCGACGTGTAATACCCGCACGTGTTACGTACTGGCAGACTTGAAGCTCCGTAAGATTCCATTAGGACCTACCATCAAGGACATTGAGAACATCATGGTGACTCACGGAAACATATCAGAATGTATTGAGGTTGTGATTTCGAACGTGGTACAAACCCGCACTGCCTGCGACTTGAGTTGCCAATTCATTCGGCGACAATTCACGACAGGATGAGCGTGACCCCAAGGCAAATTTCACATATTTGAACGACGGCGACAAGCTCCTTTAAAGTCAGCAAAGCTCCAAGCAATTCACTACTTGCACACTTCAGCGGCGCTACTGTCGACCCCATTGAAAACGAGGCTTCTTGTCCCTGAGTTGAGAAAAATGGCGTCTGACGAGTGTGTATGGGGTAAATTGCTCACGAATGTGCCGACGATTAAACACGAGGATATCGACAGAATGGTACCCACTTTTTCGCAAACTCCCAAAAGTGGAATTCAAAAACCTTACAGGTTCTTTTGGGATTCTTACGTCCACGAAATCGAAGGTAAATATTATTCAAAATTAGGCTCGATACACGCTTCGGCCGGGCAGTTGCCGGTCGCATAGGCTTTAATACGGAAATGAACTATAAAAACTCTCACGTTACGTGTTCAAAACATTACATGATAGGAAGTTTGTATAAAATGACGCATTCTTAACACGCCTCAACGTTGATTGCATATAATTTTATTCTTAGCAAGGTGACTGTTCTAGGCACATGTCGTAGGCATTTGCGTTGCTGGGGTCAGTCAGCTGATCAGCAACCTTAAAATGTATTGCTGTGTTTTTTTACAGTCATGTCAAGTCAACGAGAAAATTGTGAAGTGCGCTGCAAGTGCTACAGGAGGATGAAGAAGTCTGAAAACCCGCATAGCATTAAGGTATTTTGGGAGATAGTGTGCATTAGTGCCTACTTGGCCAACTTTTTACTTTTATTTTAGAACGAATTATGCTGAAGTTATGTTGATTGCGCGCGCCCACAAGGATGGCTAATTATCTATGGGTCACAACCATAGTATAAAAAGGGAAAGTATATAAAAATGAATATATCTCATTTATAATATATTTATGGATTATGATATTGTGATATGATTTAGTGAAACTAATATTTTTGCCTAAGGCCAGTATTTTTTATTAATAGGATCAGTGATCTTAATTTCAAAAATATTTCTGAACTCTTGCCAGTTATTTTTTATTAGTTGAATTAGTGACCTTTTTCAAGGACTGCTAGTAAAAAATGAAATTATGGTGCCCCTCTTACTATCGAGTCGACTCCCATGGAAATTTTTAATTTTCCTAAAAAATCATTACAGCAGATCACTAATCCCAGGTTAGAATGGAATCTGAAAGTTATCAGTGTGACTTCCTGATGTCAACATGATTAATGTTTTATTATTTCAGATTACTCTGAATGGTTCTGGTGCAGTGTCATTAATGACACACATCTTCACCTGCACTGCTGGCAAACGACTGTGCTCTCACGCTATAGCCCTTTTATACCAAGTGTCTCACTATCAGAGCTTGCGTTTAAAGAAGGTCCCTGAGCTCAACATCACAGCCACAAATGTGGCATGTTCCCCCAAGGACCCATGGAATTGCTCCCAAGCCCACAACTAGTGTGCGTGTAGTGAAACCGAAGCTCCCCTCGCAGTCAAGAAAGCACCACACCGATGGCATCACATTACTGGTGTACAACCCTGTCACTGTACCTTTGTACACTATCAACCTAAAAGGAAAGCTGATGCCAACTCTGAAATCTCACAATCCACCTGTTCAGTGGCTTCAGATAAGGTCAGATGAAGAAGAAAACGAACAGTTAACTGAGTCGTCACTCGGAGTGGTACCAAAGGGGTCTGTACTTTCGTATCAACAGGAACATGTGCCGTTTCCGGTATTTGTTGGACCTCCAACCCCACCAGTTTTTCACCTACCTGACATCACTGGCAATCAATTTGAAGTGAATCATAAGGCAGCAGTTATCCTCAAGTCTCTTGCTGTTACCATAGAGGAAAGCCAACAATACGAAAAGGACACTCGGTCACAGTCCATTTGTCCAGAGTGGCACAAACTTCGAGAGTGGCGCATTACTGCATTCAAATTTAAAAGTGTGTGTTCGCGCAGAGCAAATTATGACCAGTTAGCAAAAGACTGGATATCTAAGAAACGTATCGTCTCAGCAGACATTGCATTTGGCATTGAAAATGAAGGTGTTGCTGTAGAGAGGTATGCCAGTTCGCGGTGGAGGTCCATCCAGTAGGATTCATCATAAATCTCACAGCTCCCCATCTGGGTTGCAGCCCTGACAGACGTGTCTTTGATCCCGACGAGACACCGTCTTGGGGTCTGCTGGAAGTGAAATGCAGCACGAAAAATACTTTGGCTGAATTGGCGTACTTGCGCCAAAATGACGATGGTTACAGTTTAAGAAAAACGCACATGTATTTTGATAAAGTGATGGGCCAGCTGGGCATATCAGGGGCAGTGTGGTGTGAATTTTATGTTATGTGTCACGATGAATTCCATTGTGAACAGAGCTATTTTGACAATGACTTTTCAATGGAATGAAACTTAAGCTAGACAGTTTTTACAACCACTTCCTGAAGGAGCTGTTGGTGGCTAATGCTTGCAAGAGTTGAAGTACTGTTAAATACACTGGACTGTATATAACAATAAAATAGCATTTGTGGTTTTTAAAATTCTATTGTTTAATACACTTTCCATATATATTCTATTCAAATACTTTTGTAAAACCTTTTGATAGTATAAAGTCTATTTACATATATACCGTAAGGCTTGTAATCAACACCGGGGCATTTATTTTTTTCAGACGTGCTCCAGACAAGGGGTCTTCTAGAGGGAGGTACTTATTAGAGTCAGCGTTAATTTATAACAGTCTTATGGCCAGCCAAAACAGTAGGCCTATGTATCATACGACAGCAAACTAAAAGTTCGTCCTTATTACTCGTCCGATCTAAAATCGTGGTACAACATGATCTTTTAAACATGGCATCACAGTGAAATTTTGTACGCAAATCTGTTACACATTTTGTTATTCAGAGGGGGGCGTCTATTAGAGACCCAGCATTTATTTATTTCAGCGTGCCCGGCTTTAGACCCCGCATTTGTTTGAATCTTTACGTTATGACACAACATATGCTACACAACATCAGTAATGACACAACCATCCAATAGTCGTGGTCGCAACAAACAGGGGGACACAGAACTTCACTAAACTCTGCACAACGGGTCTATCTAACACAGGTTCTGCCACGTCCACCACATCCGATTCATCTTGTCGCAAAGTTGAGATTCTGAAGTGGAAACAACAGGAATCGAAAAATATTTCTAAAGGGACATGAGTGCTTCAAGTCAGGTAGCCATTGATTTGGTGGTTGTTGATCGGCATATGATGATTACCCCACATAAAGCATTAATGACACTCAATAACTGACAATAGGCGAAACTGGGTTCAGCCTAATGCTCCTTTAAGATTATAAAAAAGAGCACAATTAGTAGCTCAGAGGACGTGCTTTAAATACTGTCCCGCCTATCGTTACAGTGATAGTATCAGATAGATTAGAAAATAGTTTTTACCGGAGCTATGGCTGGCAACACTCCTTTAAGTCGTAATGGTAAGAATGTAAAAATTGACACTAATGTATTGATCGAGTACAGTGGTTACAGTCCCACCCCCACCAAAAATTACGCTTATTATGTAATTTAATTCCTGGATATAGCATACCCCAGAGTATCAACAAAGATCTCTTTTTTGGTGACCTTCGCTTTCTGACAACGCCTGTTTTGCTCCAGTTAAAAATGGTTGGAACCACACCATCCTTTAAGATCTTCTCCATGATGGTCGCCTTGAAGATGTAGTCATCTTTCGTGAAGTGAGCTGAGCACACACATGTATTTGGTATTAACTGAATGAATAAAAAGTATTAATCACATACACGTAGAGAAATAATTTTCCTAAGCAAAGCAATTTCTCCTTCTGATAGTAGACCAATTACAATACAGGGGCTATTGTGTTGCATAGTTTTGCACATGACCAAAAGATATGCCTCGCTGGCTGGGCGGGGGAGTGTTGTCCAGCACCCCGATTTTGCAGACATGGTTTGAAACGAACATAACATATTTTGCATACTGGTGTTCTGCGCACTGGTACGACAACAAAATAATCTACTCCTACCTGAAACCATAAATAAAAACTAGACATCGTACACCGAGTAAGCCGCCGTTTTCAGAACTCAGGTTTTTGAAAAACGTTTTCAGAACTTAAGTTTTTGAAAAACTTAAGTTCGTCCCAAAAACTTGTTCCAAAATACTTAACTTTTCGCCAAAAACTTAAGTTTTCGTGAATGAAAACATAAGTTTTTCAGACCAAAATTTAAGTTCTTCGATGAAAACTCAAGTTCATTTTTGTAAGGGGACGCGTACCTGACGTACCAATTCAGTGAGTACAGTCAGTCAGGCTCAGGCCGAGCAGACCAACGATGGGATTAAATCGCATAAATATTCGGTAAGATCAAAAGAATGCGTCTTAGACAAAAATTACATTGTCAAACACACGAAAGCGTTTAACAATTTGGCAAAAATAAGTCTTTTTTTCAAGTAGCCTATTTACAATCGACCTTACGACGTGTGGAAACGGGAGAAGTGGCCATGACAGGACACCGGCTTTCAAGGATTTCAATCGGATTATTTCGAAGGCAATTGTCTGTAAACTTACGTTAATGTCTTTTCCTGGATCTCTACGGATATTAACTATCCACTTGTTGCGTACTGTCTGGTCACTCGGAAACTTATGGAAGGAAAATGACGACTTTTTCTTGGACGAGTTACTGCACAGCGGCACACAGCAATGAACCATGTTTGCGAAGTTTGACAGGTGGCCTCGTTTTGCCGAATGCGTGCAAGTGGTGAATAGAGAATTGTCCGTTCTTTCATTCAAGCCCAGAAATCACTTCTAATCTCAGCAAGCTTGCAAAATACGTTTACTGCGATTGAAAAAAACAGACGTTATTGCTTTTGACAAGAGATTCATGTTTGTATGTATAAAGCAGTTTTTGGATCCGAGAAGTGTTGGTGAGACGCTCGTATGGTATGTTGTAATGAAATGTGTTCCGCAGATGTGTGTGGATCAAAAATGCCAAGATATTTCAAGACCAGACACCTGCCTTTGCTCTTCCCATGGTGTAAGTGCGTTTATTGGATGTTTTGTTTCATTAACCCAGTATTGACACGGATTATAGTTGAAAAGAAAAGGATGTTTAGTTGCGTTTTGGCGCACCAAACCTTATTGAATTTTGACGATGTCCAGTATGATTTTAATGTGAGTGTATGTGTCATTGTTGACGGCAAAACTGTTGCACCTTACGGGTGCTGCAGAATAAATACACACATCCAGTCAATAGCCCAATGGCCATCACTTAACCCCTGCAGATAGACCAAGGAGAATTTTCCCAACGTGATCCACCAAAAGATTAAAAAAAAAACTTCTGAGTGTAGATAGATTCAAATTTTAAAGGGCTCTGTAACCTAACCCGACACAGTCACATTACTGAGCATGTGGGGTGCCTAGTGTGTCCCCTAAATATCTGGCAGAGTCTTGCCCAGCTTTTTATAGGCTAAGGAGCTACCTATTGGATGTCACCGTTACATGCCTACAACATATAATACATGTCAACAAATGGAAACGTCTGTCTGTTTTCTTAAAGGAGACTGGCAGAGTTGAAAAGTTCCTTCCCGAAGAACGGGGCTCTCGTGCTTTACCTCAGGTGTTTTTTGCAATAGGTCCAACCATGAGGCACGTCTGATGCACCACAAATGACATCAGGCCACCTGCACTGTTTTTAGTGGCCGTCTAAGTGTTGCCAATGACGGCCATTTTGTTTGAAGTGTATCTCCAGTTGTTTACTAAGCAAATGCTGGCGGGATATTTCATTCCAACTGCTGTGTGATGTTGCAAGACACCGGCTTAACTGAAAGTGTTGAAAGCACTACTAATTTCACTGCTGTTCAATTTGGCTTAACACGTGTACGGTTGGTGAAGAGACGCTCATGTCATTCGTCAACGATTACACATACAACACATGATAAGTTCAAATCCTTTTCTGTTCTGTAATAATTTCTTATGAAACGATAAAAAGTTTGTTCTCTTCATACTTGCCTCACGCAATACAAAATGTTTTCAAGTTGTTTGATCTTCTCGTCCACAGCGATTTTATGCTAATCTCCCGTGAATAACTAAGTCATGTAGGAACAAGATGGTGTTCAATGCTGGTAGTTCTGTAGTTGCTGTCTGTCTCAGGTTTGTGACAACGCAGGAGACTGCTATTGCGACTCTGGTTACACGCCACCGACATGTAGCTCTTCAGGAGCCGGTGGAAGCGTGCACAGCGGGGCACCAGCACCTTCCTCTAGTAAGTGTTATTTTCTCTTTATTACGTGAGCTAGTAGAAGGGCGTCCGCCGGACATTTTTCCAAAATTTTCAAATCATGAGCACTTTTATACTGAACATGTCCATGTCACGGAGAACGACCATTAGACAAGAAGAATTACTGTATGATCATTATCGAAAGCGGGGGAGGTTACTTTTAGAAATTTCAGGAGGTTGGCCTACTTGAAGGTAATGTGTTCACTTAGATTCAATGTACAGTCGTACTCAGTAGAGAAGTTGCTGTAGATTGGACTAAAAGAAACTATAACACATTTTCGTTTTTGTCTATGACAAATCCACGTCCAGGTACAGATTATTCGATAGGCATATAGCAGCCGCTATTTTACCGCTTATTTAACATCGCTGATTTCGACGTTGGCCGTTTTCTTTCCTTACAACCTACTTTCAATGAAACCTAGGTCAAATAACTCAATTAAACCACTGAATACTGTTGCTCGTTCCACATGAAATTGGGTGTGTTTGGTACGTCCGTTGCCAGCTATTCTAATTTCCAAGTGACCGGAAGTTCACGAAAAATGTCTTCATCTAGAATTCAGCTTAAAGCAATTTCGAACTTATATCGTGGAACGAGCACTAGTTCTTTGAACAGGAATGAATTCAAAAAGAGACAAAAATGATAACACGGTGGGTATCCTCACGTATAGATTAAGTCGCAAGTCAAAGATTACAGTCTGAATTCAGCTCTTCGTAGCAAACTACAGAAGGTTATAGTTATATTTTCAAACAATACCGTGCTTGCCGATCAATAAGAAATAATCAATTTTTGAAATGGCTCCCGTCTAAACAAGCTTTTTAATCTCAATCCCCTTGTTTTCAAAAAGTAAGTCTACTCTGCATACACAGCTGACATGACCAGGTCTAAAGTTAAACCTGCTTTGATGTCTTAGTACAGGTCTACCATGCAGATCACGGAATCTGTTTTGCTTATGTCTCATTCTTGATAAATCTCTTAGAGGTATCTTCAAGAAATCTAATGGATGCGTTTTTTGGCATGGGGAAGACACGTGTACATTTCGTTTAGACCTAACTGAGTCGCCTATACGCAATCCCATTAAATGCATAGTTTGACACCAACTGCCTTTCAACAAAAAGACTAGCACTGTATGAATCTGTTGCACAAGGCAGTTCTTGTCCCCACAGCGCGCTTAATTAGAGAACAACAGCAGTAATGACATCCAATTTCAGCCGTGGCTCAACTGACCAATCAGAACGCATCATTTTTGACACATCTTAGTTTCAAAGCCGCCATTTTATCCGACATACAACACGTTGCCGGGTGAAACTTATACATGAAGGTTGTTTGTCGACGTATTAAGTAAGGGGCGGGGGTTGCGATAGGTCAATTCTGAGAACAGCCTAATGCCGTTACGTAACCGGTGTTGATGTCATATATTTGACGTCCGTTTGAGGTCTACCTAATCGCTGGAGCGTAATGAGGGTTGCAAACCTCTTCATTTCTATAAACTTGGTTATAATGGTCTCTCTGACCTCATTTTGTTTATAACAACCAAGACATCCTACGAAGTCGTGTTATCCTTTATTTTCTCGGTACATTTATGGTTTCTAAAATACAAAAATAAGTAAAATATTGTTTTTTAACGTCGTGTTCTGAGTGCTTCAATACGTGAAAAGACCTACACTTACTAGTTCACATAACCTTCACAGTATAAAGGGGAAACAAACACAGTCAGAAGAAAATGTGTTGCCACACCAATTCACACGCTCAAACTGATCCGCAGTTGCACTCACCCTAATGTGGCGACGTCTGGGTGTCGCAATATAACGAAAAAGAACCCAGTTTACATTGCTGTTCCGTTCTGCTTGATCACTCTGAACCACACAATACATCTATAGGGATGTGTGTTCTAGCGACTGTTTTCAATGTTCAGCCATATCTGTAGTGACAATTTTAGTTGTTTTGGGGTAAGTGTTTTCCATTTAAATCATTGTCTTATCTTTGCTACTTTCATCACGCAAAGACAAGACAGCAACTGCGTTCGGCCGCTCGAGCTCAACAATATTTTTATGTCCTTTTTGGAAGGAATGTCCCCGGTTCTGTAATGAACACCTTTTTAATCATAACTATTTTATTACTAGTTTACTTAACATGCCGTGGGCCATGTCAACGCTCTTTGTTGGTCTTGTGTAGATTGTGGAAATGGCCGCGTTGACAGTGGAGAAGAATGCGACTGTGGT
The DNA here is from genome assembly GCA_002633005.1 of Phoronis australis. Lineage (NCBI taxonomy): Eukaryota > Metazoa > Phoronida > Phoronidae > Phoronis > Phoronis australis. Next base: position 71,556 of record NMRA01000344.1, on the reverse strand, counting down.
ATCCCTTGCCTTTACACGAGTCGTTGTTGCACCATGACGTGTCAATATAAGACTGGCTCACAATGCGCCACGGGAGGATGCTGCAATACAGAAACGTGCCAGGTATGTTGTTGTGTACGATATTCCTCAGTTCTGTTGTTTAATCAAACAAGTTATTGCAACGGAATTTCTGTTCAGATGATGGCCAATCTTAAAAATTGTGAACTTTAACCAATCTTTAAACATTTTATTTCATTCGTGTTTTTACGGCCAACATGGTGCCTTATTGTTTAATTATACAAAAATCGAAACATCAATCTAGCTTACCTGCAACTTTGCCTGTTTCAAGCTGCTCCCGGCTCGGACCGTCTGCAGAACATCACGCGGCACATGTGACGTAGAAGAAATGTGTGACGGCCACTCGAGCCAGTGTCCTGCCGACCTGGTTAAGTCTGGAGACCTGTGCACAATAGAGGGAGACAGAGTATGTACAGATCTATCAGGAAATCCGTATTTGAATTTTGATTTAATGACTGACGTGATTTGTCGTTGGTAGGAATTTTCGATTTGGTACGCGTGTCCGAAACGTCTAAGATTCTCTCTCGCCTCGTAACCCTCACTCAATATGACATTCAGGCAATCAAGGTGCAACACTTTATCTCTCAACTCAATCGGTATTTTTAATGTTGTGCCTTTTGCTGTAGGGTCATATAAATAATTGCATGGGGTCGGAAACAAGTTGTACCAGACATGCACAGGCCGCTCAGGTGGGCTCATTGCAGCGATCACCTGAAGGGTGAATTTCAGAAAAATTCAAGTGTGGAATCAATTGAATAACTTGCAATAGGAGGAATAGACACTAGCTGTGGATCGGTGTTTTGAGACCCGAATTCTCATTTATAGACCCGGGTTCAAATCTGGCTGTCTTTATAGACAACAGAGCATTTTTCAAAAGTATCGCAGATTCCTGTGTCGGTTGTCATGTCGTTTTCCCATTACTGCCGATTGAGTAATCGCTTGCGGCCGCGATATCATGACAAGTATTCAGTCGAAGGTGCGAATCAACTACGGCATCTTCTATTTAATCCATTGTTTTGCTTTTGACAAAGAGCTATATTATGCAGGAAGTGGATGGCAGTGAAATATTATGCAAAAATGATCTCTAATGGTGTGTTACTATTAAACACCTAATGTCAAGAACGTGTCTCTATGTCTTGTAGTCTTACTGCTACGAAGGAAAGTGCGTGAGTCGCAACGCCAAATGTAGACTGCTCTGGGGATCATCAGCCCATGTAGCAAATATTGACTGCTACAAGAAAAACTCTGTTGGCAACCACGCCGGCCATTGTGGTTACGACAGCAACAATGGAAATTTCCAGCAATGCTTACAAAAGTATGTACCGTTCCCTTAATGCGATGCCAAAGCCGTTTGTGTCTTCAACCAAAACTGACTGTAGGCTGTTCTTCTAAAGATTGTTTCAAAGAATTTACTGTATGAATTTAGGTTTATCATCATGTTAACTGATGCAAGATGCTACGCAAGGCATGAATTGACCTGCTGTAGCTTGCTCAATGAAGAAGTCTCCTCTTAACGGCATGATACATATGTACGAACACCAGTTACTTAAGTCTGTGACCTAATGGTACTGGAGAGGCCAAGTTAGGCTCTTAAAATAAGCAGTGTTCATTCAAGTCTGATGAAAGTTTTTTATCAAGATGTGTTTGAGAATACAACACCCACACGAACCCTTACAGCATCGTAATGCGTATTAACACAACCTCAAGAAGAATGTTGTGTTATCGTCGATCCACTAAAAGCTAGACTCTTCACCTGCTTCCAATGAAACGGAACCAAAACCAAACTGCATGAAACCGCTCTTGTTCAGGCGTCAACACCTCAATTTTCATCATACAATAAAATTTTCAGCCATTTTCGTCATAAACTGTGGTCGCTAGAGCGTTATGTGACTCGACTACAAAGAGAACTTCTACACCCACCTTTATATTGATTCATAGATTGAATTAGGTTACAACCACTGCTCTTCACAAAGCCGTTAAACCGGCAGGTCTTTACCCAATTTAGTGCATTTGTTCCGACTTCGTGGCATAAAGTATGCAGCGCTTATTTTGAGGGCGGCAAGAAAACGTATGTTGGAAACTGACCTACAGACAGCAGCGTAGTTTAATGCACACAAATCACACGTCGTGCACACCAGTCGGCCATTCCTGAAACGTCTATCAATCCCAATAGGTTTTGCGCACACTAATTTCCGGACATGCGCAATCATTGCATGTTGCAACTCCGCTATTGCAATGGCGGAACACAGCAGGTCAGAAGATGGGCACGATTTTGAGCGAGAACTGGACAATTGNCTTACCTCTCCTTATCTTTAGGCAAGCGAAACAAAGTATTTTGTAAGCACCAGATGACACAGTGGCATTACAGTCAACCGTGTTATTATGCTGTATTTGAGCGCCTTCCAGAAGGTGGCGCTACTTGTAATGCTGTGACTATTTAGGTCATAAGTCGGAGATCTTAGGTATCTATAAAATCTTTGTTTTGAGGGCGGCAAGAAAACGTATGTTGGAAACTGACCTACAGACAGCAGCGTAGTTTAATGCACACAAATCACACGTCGTGCACACCAGTCGGCCATTCCTGAAACGTCTATCAATCCCAATAGGTTTTGCACACACTAATTTCCGGACATGCGCAATCATTGCATGTTGCAACTCCGCTATTGCAATGGCGGAACACAGCAGGTCAGAAGATGGGCACGATTTTGAGCGAGAACTGGACAATTGTCATGTAGACAGAGGAGAGTGGATACGGCATTACACTTAAAGTGAGAATTCGATTTATCACTCAGTGAACTTTTGTCGGCTTAGAGGCCATATGAACTCCACGTGCACGAGAAATGCAGCAGACATACAGTATGTGAGCCACAACTAACTGAACTAAGGGGTGGTCAATATTCACAAAATGGACAATTAATAATCACAGACAAAGGTCACTCGATTCAACGCGATTTCTTAACTGAAATAAGTCCAAAAATGTGTGGCTCCTGCAGTGCTGTAGTGGGGCGTAGGCGCACGTTGGCGCAGCCAACCACCTTTTGACATTTGAACGTAGCGCCTACGCACCTTAAATTACGTTCGGTGTTCAAGGTGATACGGCGGGCTTTGGGCGCCTACTTACCTCTTTTTTACATCTACAGCAATGCATGGGCTCCTGACAGAATCGTATGTTCCACACTCTCTTACAGCGCACATACTGATGCCATTTCTGTACAATTTGTACGTCTTTAAGAAATTCGAACACAGAGACGCTCTCGGTTAAGTTGTAGCCTCCACGAACACATCTTTTCAGGTCAGAAAAATGCAGTTTTCCGCGGACTTTCCTAGCAAATCGTAACGCTCTGGTAAAACACCAACGGCGGAGACGATCTTTCACCCATCACGTACAACACCGATAACAGAAAAATGATTTTTAAAAATCTTTGGCATGTCTCTTAGCACAGCTGTACTATAGGCTATCAAATCTCTAAATATGTAATTAAAAATTCCGCTGTAGACACAGGTTCATGGTGGGAACCCCTTAAGACTAGATACAACGGTAATCAGAGTCATACTTCTATAATTTATGACACTTATTTGCCAAAGTCAGTTTTGTTTTGGCTGATGTTAGTCTTACACTGAAAACGCTCAAAATCCTATTGTGCGTCATTCACACGACTTTCTTCGTGTTTGAGGAAAACGGAATCTAGTCCAGTGTATCCCAAGCCATTACCATCATTCAACACGTCTTCTACTTTCACTACAGCGCAGTCCTTGGCTTACCCAACAGTAACTGGTTGGTCCCGTTTCTTTTTCGGCTAATGTATGACCAACTCCCCAACCTCTATCGCAGCTTTCTATTGTTCTCACGTAACTTATGCTGCTGCAATGAGAAAAGAAGACCCAGGAAGCTAACGCTATGCTTGTTTATGACACTAAATAGAACCCAGTACCAGACAACAACGCTACCTATACCAGACTTAACGAATCATTGCATGAAACGTACAGTAACAGTGGCCACTCTAATCCATTCTCTTCGACCCACATGTAGACTATATATTTAAGTTAAATGTAGCATTTCTCTCGACAGGGACTTGATGTGCGGTTCGCTGCAGTGTAGCGGCGGCGATGCCTACCACTTTTCCGCCTACCCGGACTTCATGATGAACCACGGTGGATGCCGAGCCATCACATTTAGGGCCAATCCCGACTTTGGCATGACTGAAGACGGCAGTATTTGCGGCATTGGGAAGGTAGGTCTATTTTGAGTAGTTATGCTTGGTCTTAATGGTGAAAGTTACTCGTGCAACTTTTCGGGACGAAATACAAACTATATTTCTGTGCTCGGAGTTCGGATGACACACTTTTAAAATACATGTTTTCCAAAGAGGTTCAGTAGCAGTCTCGCCCGTTAAGTTGCTAATCGAAATTCTCCCCTGTCCAAGAGTTTTATTTATGCGAATGATTTTTGCATGTGTAAGTATGTGTGTTTGTGTGTGTGTGTGTATGTGTGTGTGTGTGTGTGTGTGTGTGCGTGTGTGTTTGTGTCTGTGTGTGTGTGCGCGCACGCGTTTGTCTGTTTGTGTCTGTGGGTGCGTGTGTGTAAGTTAATCATAAGTCGTGTATCTCCTTTAGCATAAACATTTGTGATGACGTTCTGCTTCGTAATCCATGACATTCCTTCATTTAGGTGTGTGTTAACGCGACTTGCCAATCCATTATTACAACAAATACGGTAAGTGAATAAGTGAGATATAAATTATTACTGAAAGAACGCGTACAGATACGCAAAAGGCAAGGTAGCACACACGTCTGCAGGGGCTGGTGGTAGACGTCCTAATTAGAGATGTAGTCACTGTAAAATCTTTCTGATGTCTTTCATGCTTCACAGAGGACACGAATACCTCACGCCTGATGCCTTCAACATTTCACCCTCTTCCCTGTGACCCCTACAAGGAGCCTTCGCTCCCAACTCGTTATCTGATTAGAACTTCCGTACCTGACTTAAGAGAACAACCACATTAAATCCAAATCTGAGCCTCTATTGCAACAACGTCCGGGCTATTAAAATTTCCGTTTTCAACACCGTACTGCAGAGGCAGATCTTGGATTTCATAAGGAGAGGGCAACATTTTGTCTAGCGCAAAGCGAGATTGTAGACGCACGTAAAGCCGTATGAGGGGGGCCGTGATGGGGGTTTCCCTTTCTTCCCAGAGAAAGACTGTTTTCGCTTCCTAAATCAGGCATTTTCCTTTTTTCTGAGGTGTAGCCAGTCCTCTACGGCTCTACTTTGTCTTTGGCCTGGTCGTTAGTCGTGACTAGCGCTGTAAAATCCCACGACCCAGAGAATTATGAGTTTCTGTGTAATTCACTAAGGCTCCGATTAAAATTTACTACTGCCATTAGTTTCTGTTTCGTCATCGTCACTCAGCTTCTGTTTTCTTTAAAAATGAAGTAATTTTCTTCATTGCACAGTGGAGCAGACGACGGAAACAGCTAGAAGCAATGCGCAGCTTTTCTGCCGGTCGCCTGGGATATCACGCGCGCATCGAATAGGAGCGGCATTACCGAACCATAGTTACCATTACAATTGCGCCGGCTGTCTCAATCAGACACTTGAAATCTAGTCTGAGCCCCTTACCCACACGCTCACGCAAACTAAACTCCACACACTGTAAAATTGTATTTCTACCGTATAATATTCATTTCCGGGGTTAATTAATAAACTATGTATTTCCTCAGACCTTTGCTGTTTTATACATGTACATGTGTGGCAAACAAGGGGGGGGGATTGACTGACACACAGCGTGGTCATATGCTGCAACTCCTAGAGTATTGTGCAGCCGGTAGCAACGTCAGGTTATAGTCTTTCTGCATTGGTCTGTCAACACACCATAGTTAGACATGACGCTTGGTAAGAGATTTCTAATTGCACTCTATCCTTGAGCTTTAAAATCAACGATTCCAAATTCTGACGTATGTTATTTCCTCCTTAGGCTGAAAGTGGGACCTGAATTAACAAATCTGAATAACAATGACAACTTTGGTTTTCGTCTAACTTGTTTTTGTTCAGAATAGGTAAACGTTTAATGTCAAACATTGTCTTTTCAGGCAAAGCCTACATGCATGAACGGTATTGTGGAAACTGGCGAACAATGCGACTGCGGGTTACCCTCTCAGTGTAACCACCGCTGCTGTGATCCTTGGACGTGCACGTTGACTTCCAGGTCACAATGTGCTGATGGACCTTGCTGCGATCTGAACGTTTGTCAGGTAAAGCATTGGGCACTGAAATTCAAAGTGCTACAATAGGTTTTCCATCACGTAGCTGCCAAACGTTCTTTTTACGCGTTGAATAAGTCGAGTACAATATGGCCATGTGATACTGTTCTCCGGATTGCTTTCCCGGGACTACTTTAATAATGGCTTCTGACATGAAACGTTCAAAAGGTAAGTCGAAGTCGAATCAACTTCGGGTAGCGGGCTCGATCATCAAACTTTCCCAGTGCCGATTCCTCGGTAACTGCATTGTTAAATATTGTTATTTAATTATTTTCAGGAAATGCTACAAATTCAATGCACAAAAACCGTTACTTTCGTCTTTGTTGTCTCTTTTTAAGCAATAAATTGTTACATTTACAACTTCTTTTTCGTGAGAAAACTTCTTATCTAACGCGCAAGTACATGTGATCCGCTACGTGAACAGTGTGGGTGAAGTATTTAAATATCTGCCGAAAAAACGAAAGTAAGTTAAGAATTCGAAGCGTATGGGATAAATAAAAAAACGCACCTGGATTGGCGTACATGAAGGCATATCCCACTGGACATTATTCCGCGTATCCTTTTGTTACCGAGTGCAGTAGACGATTGGTGTTAACGTTTTCTTGCCGCGTAGCTTTGACCTAATTCATAAAAGATGTTCAGTCTACACGTGGAAAGTAGTCTGATTTCTAATCACTTCCTTACACCGTAGACTATAGTACATGGACCGCCAACTCCGTATACTTTCAATGGACGAAATGTGTGCTCGTCCGCATAACGTTACGTCATTATTCACTAACGACACGTGGAACAATTACTTGGCATTACTTCCGGCAAGTACGTCGTCTGCTAATCTTGGTCGGTTGTTGTGTGGTCGGGTAGCAGTAGCATTGCTAAAAGTGCTCACGATGCCAACAGTTCTACTGTTTTAAGATTTTGAACAGCGTTTCGATGCCGAAATTATTATTTTGCTTTCTTTGTACTGGACAGTAAAATAGATGTGAGAATTTCCCGTCACAATACACTAACCGGGAAATGAACCAGATAAATGAGGAGAGTGGCGCCGCCTCTTGGATAACACTGAAGAAAATGTCAGAGTTGCGAATCTGTTGTCTATAATATATGGTTACGCAATGAAATTCTTGTAAAACAAGAATAACGTGGTGGCAGTTCCAATGTCCTTATCATAGGTTGGGTGCGTACGATCATTTTAAAACCTTTCATCTTGAACGTTTTAAGTTAACACATTATAAATTCTCCGCGAGAAAGCAACGCATTTTATATGACGTCAACGTTTTAAGACGTCACCCACAAGTGTTATGTTGGAAATGTTGGCAACTACCGTTCAACTCCATTGGAACCTTCCTCCGATATACGTGTATGGTTGGGGTGTGAACAGAGCGTATTTTAAGCGAATTGAATTGGGGTTTAACTAAGAGAGTATTTTTAGCTGAAACGTTTTAAATTTATGACTCCTGCGCATCCAGCTACATAGTCCAATGCTTTTTAAACCGAAATGCAACGAGACATTATCTCCCATACAAGCCTATTTTCAGAAAAGAAGAAAATCTGTTCATACCATTGATTCAGACGCTTGTATTACTTGCCATTTTAATTGACTTCACCCGCTTTCTATCTTGCTTGATTTAAACTACTTTTGCAACAGAATTTCAGTCATATTGCCCCTTTGTAAAAGTTGACTTGATTTGAGGATTTCAAAAGAACTGGCGGTTCGTTATTACTTTGAACCAGGCTGCTAACGTGTCATTTCGGGCGAGTATGGTTATTATGAGTTACGCTGCTGTCATTTTTTAAAGCCGAACATTTTTGTTATCTGAGTAAGGAACAAGTTTGGACCAACTTTGTAACGGCAAATAGTCTAAATCTAATTGTCTCTTCGCACATGGAATTTAAATTTATAGCCGCTTCAACGGAAATGTTTGTTTAATTGTGTTCAAGTTCAAACCATCGACGGAAGTGTGTAGGGACAAGACCGACTCATGCGATCGTGTCGAATACTGCAGAGGGAATTCCAAAAATTGTCCCAGTGACATGCGTAAGCCTGATAGAGCTGTTTGCCGTGTTGGTTCAGAAATGGTAAGTATAACCTATAGTTAGTACTTTATAGTTAAGAATACCAATGCATACCTTTTAGAATAACGGTTTGGTTTAAGAAAATGCCCAAAATATATCACCGATCATTTGATAAATTTTTACCTGTATTTTAGGGCCAGTTGTAACAACACGTCTATTTCTAAGTAATCAGTTGATTGGGTTTCTTTAACAATAAATAAACACGGATTCTTTGTCGACAGACCAAGAAAAGTGTAAAACATATTGGTTGAGAAAAGACTTAACATAGTGGCTTGAGTAGTTACATCTACTGACTATCCATGGATATGACCACATGTAAGAGAAAAGGTGTACAAAAGATAGTGGCTACAGCTGCGACAGAAAAAGCAATCGTTTGGGGCTAGGCGTATTTTCTTAAGGAAATTGTAGTAGTGTTCTCATATTCCATAATCCTAGCACTGCAAACCCACCAGAGTTCAAACACGTGAATTCGTCCAACTCTCTTAGAACTTAGACACATATCAGCCGATTTTATAGAGGTAGTTTAACAAAACCAGGTTAAAGACTTAAACCTGGTCTTCCTAAATCTGGTCTAATTTTAGACCTAAAGTGAATTTCACCAATGTGGTTGAAAAGTCTGAAAGCCTGATTTTGTTAGATCAGGGAACTGGTTTATTAAATCATGTTTATAGTATGCAAGCCTACTGTAACAATTCGGATTAACCCAATACAGAAACTATTGAAGTGCTTCAATGAAACCTTGATCAAGTGGGTGCACAATGGCACACAGCAATAAAATCAGTGCAGACATTAGCGAAAAAGGCCTAAAAGCTTTTCTCACGAGGAAAAATGTTCCCTCCCATAACTGATCAGAGAAAAAGCCAATGTTATAGAGAACAAGAAAACTGGTGCCAAATCAAGTCAACGTAAGCAGCCGGCTTGGAGAGATATTGCTCCAGACTGGCTGCACAATTCCCAAAATCGGGAAAATGCAGCAACAAGCAGTTAAAGGGTATCATTAAAAATGAAAGCCAGTGGTAAAATGGAAACGCGAGTGAACTTTTTAATCTTACCGTTCTTTTGACCAAAAAGAATATATACTGTAGAAAGCTGAAGGTAGAACCTCCATATCTAAGGCTTTTCAAAAAAGAACATAGAAATTTAATTCACATTCGAAAAATATAATTATTGTAAAAATGGATTAGGAGACATATTTTTCCAAAGATGGCCTGGTTTTTGCTCTTTAAAAAGAAAGTATATTTGGTGTTTTTGGTTTGTGAAATTGAGTTTTCTGTGAAATGAGTGCGTGCGTGTATGATGTGTCGTTGAGGATTTCTGTCTTTGTATTGTGTTATCATTATTGCAATAAATGTTAAAAAATGAAGGCCTGAAAGAAAATTTCATCTGTGAAAAAATGCAAAGAAAAACGGTGAGTGACCCAGTGGCAGATCTAGGATATGAGGGGACATGTTTCATTTTGTAATGTCTATGTCCAAACGCACCTACACCATTAAAGTACTTGCTCAGGATTAGCTGCACAACTTTATTTCGTGTCATTTATTTTTTGCGGATAAAGGGGGACAGGAAGCCAGCCCGGCAACATTAAATTGTGTACCAATTGAGGTGGAACTCGCTCATGCGAATCAGAAGATGCCGTCTTCAGTCAAACCGCGCTTGCGACGATGACGCTCTGCTCTACCAGTCATATTCTGAGAAATCCGAAGGATATCCTGCAACACCCCTGGTCTACGCATAGGCGGATCCAGGGCGGGTCATGTGGTCCGGACCCCATTTTTATCTTGATTTTAGTGATATCAAATCTATAATTTTCTGACCCCATTTTAAGAATATTTGATCCGACCCAAACTTTTTAAAAATCCTGGATCTGCCCCTGTTACGTTTGATATTGTGTTGTCCTAAAACTGAATATTGGAAATAAGCCGCTTTCGCCCTAAAACGTAAATGCACACCACGGCATCACTCAGTTGCGCCTATATCGTGAATGTCTGCCATTTTTAACAATATCAAACCTGAGTCTGACCAAGCATAAATTTAAACCTGGTTTAAGATGTTAATACAGGTCTAAGGAATATAGACCTCGTTGGTGAAATGCAAACCGACTTACGCCAGGTCTAAACTGGAGTTAAACCAGGTTTTGCTAGACCACTGATCCAAAAGTTAAACCACCTTTATGAAATGCAGATTATCTTGAAACCTGATTTAAGCCCAATTTAAACCAGGTTTAAAGTTAAACCACCTATATGAAATCGACTGATATGTATTAAATTGTCAAATTGCACGGTGTCAAATTAGAATTCCATTAATTTTATGCAAACAGATTTGATTTTATGGTTGCTGGTGAGTGAACTCTCCCAGAAGTGGTAATGTAAATCGCCTAAAGCGTTAGTTCACGTCGCTCATTTAGTAGACTTTTCAAAAGAGTTTTCAAATTTTATCCCAAACTTTCGGTGATTTATTTGGGTTGCTGGAGTTTGAGAGCTGGATGAGAAGGTTATTGTTGACACCTGACAAATGGTCACAGTGTAGTGCATTTTGTGTAAAATTGCTGCCTTACAGTCGTACTGCTACAAAAACAAGTGTGTGAGCCACACACAGCGGTGTCGTGAGCTGTTTGGACCGTCAGCCAGAGCTGCCCAACGACCGTGTTACCGAATGAACAGGGAAGGATCCATTCGAGGCAATTGTGGAGTCGACAACAACGGGAAGTACTACAAATGTGAACACGTGTAAGGCACTTGATAATATTGGAAGTATTGTTATTGGGATGTTAAGAAATGACGTATCTGCCACTGATATGACGCAGTTTAGACCCCCAAATAAGAACAGCAATGAAGTCACATTTCAAAAATGTTGCTGTACTAGGCTTCTTCAGATTCAGAAAGAACAGTGACATGTTAGCACTGATTTTTTGCAACATTGTGTGTTTGGATTAATCGGTGTATTGGGAATGATTACGATTGATCAGGTCCATGGCCACGTAGAAATTTTTGTATGTGCTTAATAATTGCAATTACAGCACTTCTTAAATCTGGAATAATTATTACTTTTTAATTTCGACATTTTAATTTTATTTGACCAGGCCTCGAACGCCAAAGTGACGTCAAACTAAACAAGAGAATACGCGCATACTACTCACCATCATTCACTGTTAATTTTGCATACCTCTTGTACCACTGGTGCATCATATGATTTTCAACTGCGATCCCTAAAAGGCACAAGCAGTCGTTATCAGGGTTGTTTTTAGCTGAAACGCAATGTTTTGGTTATCTTAGACAATTGTTCGAATTTATTAATTCCGCCATTTTTGTTTATGTGGCGGTTCTTTGTGAACAACTGTGAATTGAATGCTACTTAGCGAAATTGCTGTTCGTATTAGCCTTCGCCGATTGTTAGAATCGACAAGAGTTGGCTATAATCATCGTGTGATCTGCAGTGGACAGAAAATAGCTGGAGTGACGAACTGCAATCATCCTCAGTGACAGAGAGATGGTATACAGTGCAAGTGACGAGTTCTTTCAAGATTAGGAAATGAACACGTGTTTGTTTAAACCGGCATACGCGTATGCTACATAAATTCAGGCTCAGGCAGCGATTAGTTGACTAAAAAAATCAAATACAAGCAAAGGGAACTCATCGTAACAATGCCACTCATCTGCTATGCACAATGTGATTTTTAGGGACAGAATGTGTGGACTGCTCTTTTGCACTAACGAGGGATCGTTCGACCCTTTGTCTTCATTGAATGGAGCTGGGACTATACAGTTCGACTACACAAGTCATCAGTGCAAAGCGCTTCACATTCCAGGAGGAGCTCGAGACATTTTTATGGTTCCTGACGGAAGTGTTTGCTCAAGTGGAAAGGTAGGCTTTCTTTGTCCAGAGCGTTCTTGTTTTCTGAACCAACAAAAATTCAATTGTATGATGTGGTACAATACACACTGTCCATGTTGTTTGGAACCCTGTCAAGTTTACATTTTGTATGCACTATGTAGGAAGTATCCTGTAAAGGTGTTCTTGGCCGAGATAACCCACATGTGAACATTTTTAGACGAAGTGTTACAGTTTGCTAGTCAAATAATAGTTTGTAATTAAATCCCAGTAAGAAGCCTATTAATATTTCTCTATGTGTCTCCACACTGCTGTTATGTTCATTGATGAGGAAGTTACCTTTGCTGCCCAGCCGGTTTTTATATATGTCATGGCCATTATGTAAAAATTTAATTGAATAATTACCTGCGGTATTGAATATAGACGAGCCTCCGACACGTGAATGTCGTTGTGCTTAGGTCTATATATCGCCTATGTTCAAAAGTGTTATTGATCAAACTGGCTATTGCCGATTGTTTGAATTTAGACTGACACTTTTATTAAAATTGCCACCAACATGGACAAATTTAATTACTACTTTGGTTAACATACCTGTGACACACGCGTTTGCATTGTGTGATTTAAATAATCAAAACTGCATTCCCGTCAAAAGCTTTTCCGTATTCCATCGTCAATGAAAACCCCATTGAAAACTTGCAGACCTACCTTGAGCCTGTATTTTCTGCTTATTGGTGATGGATGTCTCTGCAATATTCGTCGATAATCTCACTCACACCTTAAAGACGCAAGGAAGGCGAGAGCTCGTCAAAATATCTTTTAAACAATTCATGACCAAAGAATCATCTTATATAGCACAGAGTAATTCACTTTCCCCTGTGAGGAAATTTTCAGAAAAAAATCACAACATTCACGATTTTTGGAATGCTCGCGAAAGAAAACCTCTGAGATGACCCCAGAGTTTTGAATCTTTCAAAATGCGCTCACACTCAGTTGCTTGAAGTCTCTTGAGGTCAAAGGTCACATTTTCCATATGACCATAGATTATAGACAACAGATTCGCAACTCCAACATTTTCTTACGAAATATCCTAGAGGAGGCGCCACCGTCTAAATATAGCAAGGTCAGCTTCCAGTTAGTGTATTGTGGTGGGAAATTCTTCCATCTATTTTACTGCTTAGTAACGAAAAAAAAAAACAATTTCGGTATTGAAAAGTTGTTCTAGGTCTTCCAGCAGTAGAGTTCAGAAATTTTGAGCTGCATCGGTTTGCATTCGAGCTTAAAATGAAACCTCTAGTAAACTGGTGTCGAAGTGCGAGATAATTTTTTAAGTATGCTTGGTGGTTATTTCTGGAGCATTAATATGAGCCGTATTCAAGAAGTTAACTTTTTATGAACGTTCAATTTATTTAAACGCCGATGTAAGTTGGGCCAAATCACCGATCCAAATCCCGACGAAATGAAAACGATTGGCAGACGACACACTTGCCAGAAGTAATGCGTGCTATATCTGCCAGGTGTCACTGGTAAATAATGACGTCACGGCATATGCGCAAGATCACAGATTTCGTGCACTGAAAATATAGGGAGTTGGCAGTCCATGCACCATCGTCTATGATATATGGGAGATGTGATACGTCTTTGTGTTGCCACACCAAATATTTATTAGACTGCTTTGCCTTGTGTTAGGAAAAGCAGCTAAGTGGCGAGCAGTTGAGAGATCGTTTTTTGAAATTTAGAAAATGCTTTAGTATCAACAACAATTAAACTTTCTCCGAGCAAACCCTAAATTACCTGGTGAGCAAGATGAGTTATACTTTAGTGGCAGAACACTAGTTCCAATATTGCAATTTAGTTTGTTTATTGCATGCCAGGCCTCTTTAAATTCACTTGACTCCATTTCTGCGATGCCAAAACACCTTATGTAGTACCTTTCTTATTAGATTTGCATAAATCACCGCTGTGTACCAACAACAACGGCGACTGTTTCCGGATACCAAGGCGTTGGAGACGGGGTGAGTTGAAAATTTAGTTACACTAAATATTTCACTGAACTTGTTGGAAACAACTTTTCACGATCTGAACGTGCCCCTGTAACTCAAGCGTTATATGATAGACGTCAAACTTACGTGACTGAATTCATAGATTTTCCCCCATAGATTCCTCCAACGTGCGGTAATGGAAAACTGGACGCCGGGGAAGTTTGTGACTGCGGCCACCCGTGGGAATGCACCAGCAAATGTTGTAATCCTTCGACGTGCACCAAGGCGGAAGGAGTGCAGTGTGGGCATGGGAAGTGTTGCGATCTTAACACGTGTCAGGTGGCTACGTCTGAATTAACTACTAACTTTTGATTGATGGGTGGTTCATTTAACATAGTCCGGTTTATTCACTTTACTATCTCACTCCATCATTAAAGTCTGCCAGCTTTTAAAAATTTATCATCCCGTAGGCACGTTTTTCACTGTTACCAGTTCAGTTGTAACCATTTTAAACGCTGCTAATATAACGGGCTAATCAAAAATTCCCGCCCAGCATATTAGCCCGCCTTCAAAACTTGGTAAGTTTTACAAGAAGGCTAAAAGTTCTAACATATACCACAATCACTCAAAACTATCTTTGATCACTGCTCAAATTTTCGTAAGAGCAAAGTTATTGACATTTGATGTTAGGATTATTCTTTGTAAACTTGCCTGATGATGATGTAGTAACAAAGGCCAGTTTAGGTCGTCAAGTAGGCACCACTCTGATTGGTGACAAATTATGACCTTCGTGTTAGAATATAAAGCAAAATATCAGAAAAGGAATGCAAATTTTGTGCCATAAACCAACCTTATAAGAATCATGTACATTTATCTACAAAAGCACAATAATGAAATGGGTCGTGCTTTGAATGTTTGTGGTGTAACTGTATATCTAATGCCGTGGTAACCCTTCATTGCAATTGCAAAATTGTGCTTAAGTATTCAAATTTTGTGATTATGACTTACCTTTTATAATACCAACCCCAAGGTATTTGCTTCATTTGTTTTATTCCGTTGCATGCGTTTTGATGTTTAAAAAGACATTAGGCATGGTTTTAAACAGTAATTGCCATAGTAACTCTTTTATGGTCTTTATGCTCCCACATGTTTTTCATGTGGACGCATTATGCCGTCATCTCCGTCCGTCCGTCCGTCCGTCCGTGCGGCGTCCGTCCGCGTCTTTCAGTCCGGCATCGGCTGCTCTATCTCCAAAACCCTTTAACATACGTTCATGAAATTTGGCACTTACTTTTCTTTCATAAATGAGACGGCATGAGCGAACTTTCGGACTGATCCGACTGCCGGTGTGCTCCCTAGTGACAATTTTAGTTTTTTACTCTTACCTCTATATCTTCAAAGGACCTCAACGTATTTTCATAAAATTTAGCATATAGGCATCTATTAATGAGGTGACCTATCATTTCGTTTTGGGATGGATTCAACGAAGTTTGAGCCCCCTTGTGGCCATTTTTACTGTTTTCGATTTTGTTTTTTGACTTCCACACCTCTATCAACCAAAGCGATCTAAAGATGATTGTGAAAATTGGCATGCATGTTTTTACTACGAAGAGGACGGCTCACGATGATTTTCCGGCGATTTGGTTTACTGTGGCGCCTCCTAGTGGGAGTTTATTTTTTTCGCCCATGGTTGTATCTCCCAAACCGTTGACAGGATCTTTACTAAATTTAGCACGTGTATTTATATGATGTTGACCATGGATGACGACAACTTTCGGACGCATCTGACAACCGGTGTGCCCCCAAGTGGCAATTTTATTTTTACTCTTACCTCTGTATCTTCAAAGGTCCTCAACGTATTGTCATAAAATTTGGCGTATTGGCATCTAATAGTGAGATGACGCTATCATCCGGTTTCCGATGGATTGGACGTCATTTGCGCCACCTAGTGGCCATTTTTACTGTTCTTAGTCTACTTCTTGGCGTCCACCCCTCTTTCAAGCAAACGGCTCTAAGGATGATTGTGAAAATTGGCATGTATATTCTTACTACAAAGCTGATGATGAATTTCCGACGACTTCGACTACTGTGGTGCTTCCTAGTGGAAATTTTGTTTTTTTGCGCCCATGGCCGTATCTCCTAAACCGTTTGCAGGATCTTTGCTAAATATAGCAAGTGTATTTACATTATGTTCACAACGGATGACAGCAACTTTCGGACGGATCTGACTAACCCCTAGTGGCAGTTTCAGGTTTTCAGGTTTACCTCTGTATCTTCAAAGGTCCTCAACAGATTTTCAGAAAATTTGGAATATAGGCATCTATTGGTGAGATGACCCAATTCACGCCGACAGGAGGCGCGTTCCAAAACGAGGCTCGCTACCATAGTTCTGTTGGCTTATCGGCATAGTTGTATTCCGCGTTGCTCTAACGGCTAGAACACGGACATTCAACTGTCTGTTTTACAATCCCTAAAGACGTTGAGATTCGGAAGCGTTGGGACGTTGCCATATGCTGCAACGAAGGAAAATATGTCCGTATAAAATTTATTAATGTTTTCGAAAAGTTAGATCATATTTTGTCGCATATCTCGGTTGCCGAGCATCATAGCAACGACCGGTGAATCTTCGGCATGCCAGGCTGTGTTTTCATGACTACGGGTTGAAATATGATGCATTTTTCTTTCCAAAAAGGACAGGGTCCTAAATCCCTTGATTTTGGGGCTGAATATCGTGCCTATTCCGCTCTCAAAAATATTTTAAAAATCACGCGAAATTCCCCCAACGAGGTCTTAAAATTCCCCTAGTGATTGAAAATTTCTCTTTAAAGTTCAAATCACCTAATCACACAGGTGACAATTTGAAAAAGCCCAAAATGCTAGTACTTGAGACAGAGCCTATGAGAACTTGCAACAGGGCGGGGTGCTATTGATGGTACCGGCATGTTATATCAGACTTATGCCTAGTCACGAACTTCTCACCGAAAGAGTTGACAGCCTGTTTAATCTCGATTTGAATATACCCGCATTTACTGAGGCCGAGCAAGCACAACAACGTAGTTTTTCTGAACACTTTCATCTTAATTAATTCTCATGTGTTTTAAATAATTATTACAAAATGGGTTTTGAACAAAGAGTTGATTTTACGTCGGACACAAGGATATCTTTTCCACACAAATTTGCCACTCATCAGGGACACTTTCTGTGGTTCATGACTAATTTTATTCCATCCGTGATCCGTGTGACGTCAGCAGCAAAATGTAGGTCAATGTGCTTGGTCAAGATTCTTAATTTTGCCTCCTTAACACACTGCATGATCTTCATTAAATTTAGTGATTGCATTTATATGGAGGCCGATCCAATGAACGCTGTGCCCAATAGTGGCAATTTCATTTTTTTCTTTTTACCTTTGTTTCTCTGAAGCTCCTTGAGAGATTTTTATGAAATTTGATAAATAGCTTTCTATTAAAGAAGCGATGGCATTTCCAATTGTCAGGTGGATTGGGTGTTTTTGCGACATCTAGTGGTTATTTTTATGAAACAAATAAACAACCCTAGAAGCACACCGTTTGCGGTGAATTCGTGGGGCATTTCAATGCTCTGCGTTGCTCTTGTTAAGAAATGCTACAGATTTGACATACCAGTATTTGATTTTAGTAATACCTGTAATACCTGTCACGGACAGGATCATTGGGGATATGCTGATGCATTATTCCCCTCCCCAGATTTTAGTTAAAGCTACTGCATTTGATGTGCGTAGTTTTTATGTTGTTTTAATATGCCTATTCCCAACTATGCGTGCGGGAGTTGCTTTGAAAACCATTTTGGATTTTCAAAAATCATCCTAGATGATATGTTTGTTATGACCATTGTGCTCCTTAGATGTTCGTTGTGGTGTGACAGGTACACCATACTACATTACTGTAATTGCGAAGACCCTTGATTACCATGGCAACAGGATGTGCTGAAGCTTGGGAAGGACCCTACATTTTTAGGAAAGATCATTTAAGTTATTTGAGCATGCTAGCCTGCCTCCTTACATGACTGTTGACCTTGATCGCGAAACTACCTGCCTAGCAACACATCGAAATTTCAACAACGTGTCAACCCAATTATTTTTGGCAAATCTGCGTGTTTCTCAATTGAATTTGCCTGTGCGATATTTCAATGAGCATGCAGGTTGGCCTAGTAGTTTTCGAAATCAACTGCCAGGTTGGGCTTACAGTGCATACGATCAATTGCGTGATTTTCTGGATCATGGACTCGTATACCAAAAGCCGTTACGTTTGGCTGCGGAACTCTTCCTGGATAATAGTGTGCAGGAATCGTATACCTCAAGCCCATAAATTGGAAGCCACGGCTCGACTTTGCTATCTATAAAAAGTCACCGTGAGGTCTTTGTGCTGCTCACGTGCATTTAACCAGCAACAAGCTTTTCTTTCCTGAGATAACACACATTGCTTTCATTTGTCAGCTTGAAGAACAGGGCACTTTGTGTAGAAAAGCTAGTTCCGATAATTGCGACCTCCCTGAATACTGCAGCGGTTCATCGCCATCATGCCCTGAAGACTTGCACAAACAGGACGGCTCTGTTTGCATAGAGGGCGAGGTAAGCAGCTGGTGCATATTGGAACCATTCATTCATGTGAAAAGGAGGTATATTTACTGTGGAACATAGCGCGTCGCAAATGCCTGATTTCTAGGCTACATTTTCTTTTTGGGTTGAAATATTTTCGCTCTTCGCAATTATTATACCTTACTCTTGGCGTGCAAAATGTCTTTTTCTCGCTCTCTATTTCGTGGAATTTGAAGAGTCACTACATGAAAAAGCAACACCCAAGACAGTTACATAAAGAAAATCTAACCGCCTCCTAGGAAACCGAGCCTCCAAGTATTTTGACTGTTTTGTCATGCAAAACCAAAAGATTTCAATATTGTTATATTATTAGAATGCACCAAAAAGGAAATAAACGAGGCTACGAATTACTTGGTAACAGAATAAAAGTTATATTTACGCGAAAATGTAATAGAACTTTATGGGTATTTGTATGTTTGACCCTTGCTTGTTTTTAACCCGCCTTTGTCGAAGTGTGTAAATGGTCAGAACCAAGTTTGAAAGAATTAGGCAGTTTCACCAACGTTTGAACCCTGGATGTATACACCAGCACGATGCTTGCCGATCCCATATTATCGTCTACCAGCAGTACTTTCGAGGCATTCTCAGTAAAAGTGTTGAGCAGGATATCGTAAGACAATCGGGCATGATATGATCGAATGACAATTGTAAACTAGAATGCAATTGCGTATGCGCACTTACAACTCTGCGCGTGCATAGTAACTTATAGGTGCATTACATTGTGTAGTAGTTGTGTCCTTGTTTGAAAAAGATAGTTGTCCCTGGAAACTGTGAAAGAGCAGGTTGGGAAAGTTAGATTATCAACGGAAAACTGCACTTAATGACCCCACAGTTGCACCTTATTACTCCAAAGTTTGTTACTCAACTTAGTTTACGAATGGAAATCATTTACGTGATTATGGAAGGTCAGGCTCAAAAATCGCTGTTTTACTTACTGACCATTGACCCAAAAATTAGTTTCAGTTGATCAGATCAAAATTCCATGTAAGTTCTTTGTGCACTTATATCAAGGCACCTAAACTACACGATCAACAGACTCATAAACACGGGCACGGACGCATGAACACGACTCGCGGACCTACAAACACGGGAACGGACTCACAAAACACGATCCACGCACCCAAATACACTGGACACAGACTCATAGTCACGAGGAAACACGGTTAACGCACCCCCAAACACGGGTCACAGACCCATCGGCTTCCTGGGTCAGCTGACATCTAGATTTTGTCCGTAAATCGTGTTTGGCGATCCGTTAACCATTTTTGCACTTTGACCCGTAAACTCGGTTCCCTCGATCCAATTTGAATTCCAGGTAAATTTCGTATGCACTTCTCTAGTGCCTACTTGTTATCAAAATTTGGAAAGTCTATCTCAAAACCTGTAGAAGAAACATTTTTACAAACAAACCTCCTTGACCACCTTCGGGTCATTCTGATGCATTTTGGGTCGAAACATTATAATCATTAAAAATCCCTTGATCATCGAATTAACCTCAATGAACATGATTGTTCTTAATAAATCTATGTAAGAGTAATAGCAATCTGAAAGGAAGGAAGAATTAGAATAATAAGAACTAGAAAGATTATTGTAACGACGTGACAATAATGGACTCTGCGCGTACGTATTACTGGACTTGTTATGGAAAATTATTAACAACAAGCTGTTTACTAATATCAAATGGAATTCTTTAAAACTGTATGAGAAATTACATCTGAATATTTTGATGACCTTTGCACTAATTGACCCCTTCTGGTGCATTATGAGCCTCGACGAGGGAATAAGTGTAAACTTGATTAAAAGTGTGGTTAATGCTAAGAATGACAGATGTCTTACTTTAAGCACTTTTGAATAGAAGATGAAGGAATTGGTCAAACGTTCAGAAGAAAAATACACCTAATGACCCCATGGATGTACCAAATGACCTGAAACTTTAGAATTCAAACTCAATCACATTTACTAAGCAACTATGTAATTTTGAAGTCTCCAGCTCAAAATTTTAGTTTGCACTTAATGACCTTTGACCTATTTTTTCTGATTGGATGGACCTATTGCTTAGTAAAGTAGGGTGTTTGATTGGCATGTTGGATTACACCAGTGTGCTGAAATTAAAAAGAATTCCTTGAAAAATGCAGGAGATATAACATTTTGAACGTTAGATGACCTTTGCACTAATTGACACTATCCGGTGGATTATAAGCAGCTTAAGGAGAATTATTGAAAAGCCCGTAAAAGTGTGTTTAATGCTGAGAATCACAGTTGTCTAACAGTCCACACATCAGAATAGTTGGTGAATGAATAGGACAAATTTTCAGAAGAAAAATGCACCTAATGACCTTGTGGTTGCACTAAATGACCCGAAACTTTATATTTCGAATTGAATTGGACGTACCAATCAGGCTTGTGAATTTGAAGTGTCTAGCTCAAAATTTTAGTTTGCACCTCATGACCTTTGACCTGTTTTATCTGATTGGATGATTCGATTACTTAGAAAATTAATTTTTTAAATTGTATTGTTAACTTATACCTGTGCACCGAATTTGAAAAAGATAGCTTTAAAAGTGAGTAGAATTTTGAAAATTATATGACCTTTGCATCAAACGACCTCTTCCGGTGCAATATGGAATATGATTATATAACGAATCGAAATTTATACACTGTCAAAAACCATATGCTGAATTTAAAGACCGTACATGCACCCAATTTGTAGTTATTACGCCTCAAAGTTGGTCGGAAAAAGAATAAGAAGAATAAGAACTAGAAAGATTATTGTCACGGCGTGATAATAACGGACTCTGCGCGTGCGTATTACTGGAAATATTATGGGAATTTACTGACAGCAACCCGTTTAGCAATATGAAAAGGAATTGTTTAAAATTGTAGGAGAAATTACATATTAATTTTTGATGACCTTTCCACTAATTGACCTCTTCCGTTGCATTATGAGCCCCGATGAGGGAGTAAATGTTAACTCGATTAAAAGTGTGGTTAATGCTAATAATAACAGATGTTTTACTTTAAGCACTTCAGAATACAAGATGAATGAAGTGGTCAAACTTTCAGAATGACCCCATGGGTGCACTAAATGACCTGAAAATTTAGAATTCAAACTCAATCGCACTTAGTAAACAGATACGTTATTCTGAAGTCTCTAGTTCAAAATTTTAGTTTGCACTCAATGACCTTTGACCTATTTTTCTGATTGGTTAGGCTTATTGCGAAGTAAAGTAGGGTATTCACTTGGCATGTTGACTTACACCAGTGTGCTGAAATTGAAAAGAATTCCTTGAAAAACGTACGAGATATAACATTTTGAACGTTACATGACCTTTGCACTAACTGACCTTATCCGGTGCATTTTAAGCATCTTTAGGAGAATTATTGCAAAGCCCATGGAAAATGTGTTTAACGCTGAGAATCACAGTTGTCTAACGGTTGACACATCAGAATACTTGCTGATTGAAAAGGTCAAATTTTCAGAAGAAAAATGCACCTAATGACCCCATGTTTGCACTAAATGACCTGAAACTTTGGATTCCGATTTGATTTACCTGTGGCAATCAGACCTGTCAATTTGAAGTGTCTAGCTCAAAATTTTAGTTTGCACCTAATGACCTTTGACCTATTTCACCTGATTGGATGACCCGATTACTTAGAAAAGTAATTTTTTAAATTGTCATGTTGACTTATACCTGTGCACCGAATTTGAAAAAGATAGCTTTAAAACTGAAGGAGGAGTAGCATTTTGAAAATTATATGACCTTTGCACCAAACGACCTCTTCCGGTGCAATATGGAATATGATTATATAACCAATCAAAATTTATATACTGTCAAAAGTCATATGCTGAATTTAAAGACCGTACCTGCACCCAATTTGGAGTTATTAAGCCTCAAAGTTGGTCGGAAGAAGAATAAGAAGAATAAGAAGAATAAGAATAAGAATAAAATTGAAGAAAACCCAGGAACAACAGTACTCTGCGCTTACACGCGCAGAGTAATAAGAATAAAATTGAAGAAAACCCAGGAACAACAGTACTCTGCGCTTACACGCGCAGAGTAATAAGAATAAGATTAAAATTGAAGAAAACCCAGGAACAACAGTACTCTGCGCTTACTCGCGCAGAGTAATAAAATTGAAGAAAACCCAGGAACAACAGTACTCTGCGCTTAAACGCGCAGAGTAATAAGAAAAATAAGAATAAGAATAAGATTAAAATTGAAGAAAACCCAGGAACAACAGTACTCTGCGCTTACACGCGCAGAGTAATAAAATTGAAGAAAACCCAGGAACAACAGTACTCTGCGCTTACACGGGCAGAGTAATTAAATTTTGAACACCAACTCTCAAGTAGATTTAGAAGACTAAGGGAAATAATGTTTATGTGTCTATGTTAGTGTAACTGAAAGCTCATAACATTTTCTGAAAGGCTGGTTTCCTTGAATACGGGTTATTTCGAAAACTGTCTACATATGTATGATCGAAATAGTTTGCAAATAATCACGAACAATTATCCATGGTAGGCCCACTGCTTCAACGGTTCGTGCGATGGAATGGTCGATTGGTGTTTAATATATGGCGGGTCTAGTGCAAACGTCGAGTGCTCCAACCTCAACATGCACGGCGATATTAGAGGGAATTGTGGGTACAATTTCAGCAGTCGTTCGTTCCTTCCTTGCCATAGCGAGTAAGTATTACTTGACTTTTACTGACGTCATATTGTCATTCTTACAGTCGTGAAATTGATGTCTAGGGATCCTGCACTGGCCTCGGTAACTTCGTGTTCTAAGCTAACTGTATGTTGCCTCAATATTTCAATAAGCTGTAAACTCATAATACGGGCCAGCAGTAAGTGAATTGACGGTACAAACTAATTTGATTTCGGCAAACTTTTACACTCGTGTAGTCTCAAATTCCAGATTCATCCTCAGCGTCTCTACATGTATTTCTACGCCTCCTGCAGGACGTCAAACATTTCGCTCGCCCCTGGTCATAAACGCGAGAACTGTTGGTTGGGGGTAAGGGCAAAAACCATTTATTGAAGTACCATTCCTTTCGTGACTACTCCGTGTCCTTGGACCTACGCTTTTGCGGTCTCACCGGTTTCACCCTGTCGCTTGAAAATTATGGGGAACACCTGCCGTTCCCGCTTCATGCGGCCTGTAATAACCTGAGGGGTCATCATCCTTCATCTCTAGTCCTGTATTACCACTGTACGTGCTATCGAACTATGTCGTCTCGTTTAGGTTCCCCAAGTTTGTCAACATTTTAAACAGTGTCTTTTCGTAAATCTTCTTGATATTGCGCCTAGGAATTAATCATGTTCATTCTAGTTCGTATAAAGAGTTGTACTGATCCAAACCTCCTCAAGCGTCAATTCAGAAAATGTTATTGATGCAGACCATTTGTGCATCATGTTCATGCGACCACGGCAATGACTAAGAGCAAAATGAACGTGAAACGAGGATAACTTGATATATCTGTAGAAAGCATTCCATCTTTTCCATGGAGTCATACAGGCAGTAATGTTGCGGAAAATGTTCTGTCTTTTCAGGTTTTGTTGCACTCTAAAGCTTACAGTCAGATTCCGATATCAAATGTTTCTTGTAATTAAAAGTGATTTGAATGTAAGCACGTTTTATATCAAGGCGTGCTGTGGTTACCAAAATTCTATTCTTTTTCATGAATGATTTTGTACTGGAGCTTAACATTTGTTAGAAGGGCAATGATATTGGTAAGCATTTTCTGTTGCGTTATGTATGCAAATGATATTGTATTTTGCAAGGAATGGTGCAAATTTGCAGTGTTGAATCAGTGTAATAAGCGAATTGTTTAGCAAATGATATATAAAGGCTTGTTTGGAGAATACGAAAATAAGACATTGGCGGAAAACTGGTAACTTTAGACGCACCTTTGAATTCGAGGGTTGACAGTTTAACAAGATTTTTTAACAACTCAGAATAACGTTCCGCCGTTTGACGTTACTCCCGGTTTTCCTAAGTTTGAAGTTGTACGCACTAATACTCTGATCACATGACCAAAACGTAACTAGGAACTCACATTTAAAATTATGAATGACGTGCCTTTTGCCATTTTTTCAACAT
Organism: Phoronis australis; assembly: GCA_002633005.1. Classification (NCBI taxonomy): domain Eukaryota; kingdom Metazoa; phylum Phoronida; family Phoronidae; genus Phoronis; species Phoronis australis. The sequence continues at coordinate 46,621 of NMRA01000344.1, read as the reverse complement.
CAAACGATGCCATTGGTGAATTTTCCAATCACGTCTTGAGTATCGTTAGATGGCCGCGGTCCCCAAGACTAAGTTTTGGGGTTCATGAATTTACCTCTAACCACTTTTCACACGACAACGGTTTTCCGACTGGCGATAATAGCAACATGAAGATGCTGTTTGTCTCTGGAACCGTTTACCGATTTGGAAATTACCAAGCAAGCTTTCTTTTGCGTCTGTAACATGCCAAGAGAATATGGGTGCAAACGTGACAAAAACATTTAAATTTGATGAATATGTTAGACTTTGTGATCTTTGACAGGCTATGTCTTTAGCAGAATTCCATATTAAGATATGAAGGTCGACCAGAACAGTGTTGGAGTGAAAACAAATGACGGATTGGAACTGTGTGTACGTTTTCCAAGGTGCCGCAAATCCTATTTAACTAAGCTAGGAGCTGGGATTTCACCTCTCGATATTTAGACGGGAGGTTCTGGTCAATTGTTTTGGATGAGGGAGAACTTTTTTGCTGTAGAGACCAACTAGAAGGTGAAATTCATTGGGGAAATTCCCAATCTAGAAACGGAATTGAGCTAGATCTGAGGCCTCTCTTTCAGATATGTTTAAATACAGTTATACTGCACACAGCAGTCAATTAAATTCATCCTTCTGAGACCTGTATTGTATCGCATGCGGTACAAAAGTGATATTTTTGAAACAGTATCTAGGACAAACGTACTGGTTAGGCTCTGAGAAGGTTTTTGGATAATCATTTTGCGTGGATTAGTGACGAAGACAGCGTTACATTCAATACCTCGTCTTTCCTTCAGTGACGTTCAATGTGGCCGTCTTCACTGTACGTATATGTTCGCCAATCTGGACGGCATGTTTAAGAATGGTTACAATAAGTCGATATCTGACGGATGTTACTCTGTGTGGGCGAACGACGAGGAGTTGGATGACAATGCAATGGCTCCCAACGGCAAAAGCTGTGGCCATGGAAAGGTAGTTATTTTTTCCAGTTTACATTTTGACCAAAGATTAAACGTGAAACACTTTTTCCATTCAAGAAATAAATAATAAAATTGTCAGTGGCTTTCTTTGGTATTCTGATACCTGCATATATACATTACATATTCTAAAAAAGGGATCAGAGATTATAAATAGTTTGTATATTTATGTGCCAGTGCTATTATTACGTTACCACCTCTTTAAGTCAAAACTTCATTTTTAGAAAGGTACGTTCATAACAAAATAGCCACTTGGTCGATTTTAATGAATCCCTTTTAAATAAACGCTTCACAATTTACCCCCAAAAAGGCTGTTAGGATTTTTTGACCGTTGGTTTTGTTTCTATGTCAAGTTAATCACGCAAGACGTAATATATTTTTATGAAAAAATATCAATCGTATTCGTCTTTCTTACGGTGCGCAAAAAGTAAGCCTTCAAAATGAAAATAGATTTTTTTGAGGCTGCTGAATGAATAATAAAATTTCTGTTTCAGTTAAATTCACCGACCCGTTTTAGGGAACTCGTGTTATGAAGTTCAAAGGAAATCGACTTGCTAAAGCCGACTAAATACCGAAAACGTTGTTAGTCTTCAGAATCGGACGGATATCGCTTAATTATTTGGTGAAAACTTGTTTTTGCTGAAATATAGTGTATGCATGCCTTAAACAGGCATGAAACGCGAAAGCTCGTCAAAATATTTATTTAACAATTCCTGAAAAAAGTACCATCTCGCACATCTACCATAGAGTTATCCACTTTCCCTGTCACGAAATTTCCTGAAAAAAATCCCTGAAATTTACGATTTTTGAAATACACGTGAAGGAAAAACTCTGTAGGTAACACACACACTAACCTCCCTCTCAGTTAAATAAATGACGAATTGGCTCGTAGTCATTCTACAAACAGGTGACTCACAAGATAGATATTAACGGTACATTATCATTGGTGATCGCACTCCGAATCTAAGATGGACCACAAAAATAATTCCAAGTGCACTTCAAATACTACGATACCTTTGTAACTAATTATGGACTTACATTAATCGCCTGTCAGTCGGACTGGATTCTGCTTGAAGTTGCCATTGTTTTATTTAGATCAAAAGTCAAACGTTACATTTTCCATATAAGGGAAGTCTGCTACGTTTGTGTCATGCCATACCAAATAAAGTAATGAGTTTTGCCTTGAGGGAAAATCGACACATCGTGTTTTAAATTTGAAACTCAAAGAAAAAAGACTTTGACATCAACAGGAATCAGAAATCTTTACAACAAACCATAAAACACCCGGTGAGCATGTTGAATTCTGTTTTAGTGGCAGAGAACCACTCCGAATAATGCATTTTAGTCTGTTTTTCTCATTCCAGTGTTCTTTAACCTCGTTTGCTATTTCAACATTCACTCGCATTGTCAACTTAATGTGCAGTGCGTAATTAAGTAGGGAAAAGATCGTTGTACATTCACGCCACCCACCGGGGAGAATGATATAAAAAACCAAGCACCAAATGAACAACAAAAATCGAATCTGTGGTAAAAGCGCGCTGTGAGAACGAGATCGAAATAGCGAACTGTCAAATTACAGATCAAATTAATGAATTTCGGAGAGGATTCGTCATTTTTAAGAATTTGTTGTATTTGTGACTAAAAAGCCACAGAGTCGATGCGGCCACTCGAGACTCGGGGTATTCGTTCTCAACGGTTGTACGTTTTATCTTCATTTTCCGTGACACCTTTCTTCGCTAAGCACACCTCGTTTACTCAATATTGTGACATCTAGGTGAATGAAAGGACTTAGGGTAAATACGGAATAGCTCTATACCTGTTGCTATGCGATTCGATTAAAGTTAGAGCTCTGTAACCTTTGACCTCGGATAAATAATGTATGATTCCAAGCTGTTGAAGGTGGGTGTACAAAATCTTTTTTTCTCGCTACATGGTATACACGTCATATTTGACGTTTCCCGAGAGTGAAAATAAGGTACTTTGCTAGACGTGCGAAATATTGTTAATACAGCCAAATGCTTTTGAATCAGGTTTGACGCATCGTTAATTACACAATTTATCGGTAGTATGTCTTCAGTTACAAGTTCATTACATTGTTTCTAAACGGTACACGCTTTATGTTTGTTACCTTGATCAAGCTTCAACTTTGCTACGTTGAACTGTTTTAGCTTGTTCCGTGTTTAGACTGGAAATTATATCTAAGCTTAGAACTTTTGTTTCTAGATCAGGGTGATTAAGTCCCTGTCACGGCAGATTAGTTTCAGTTACCGAAGCAGTGAGTCGTCTTGAGGCGTTTTATTAAATGTGAACAATTTCAGTTTAAATAAACAACAACGTGCTATGCCTGTAAGGAACGCTGTTTTTGACGAAACATGTTTTTGTCGGCTATGGCAAACCCCTTGCTGGGTTACAATTCTTTACTCTACACGTTTGCACCAACTTCTCAATGTGGAGCTCGTCATGTCTAACTCTCCTTTTTTGCAAGATGTGCGTCAACCGTAGATGTCTTTCCATTGCCTCAATTGCTAATCCATGCAATTGCAACGGACATGGGGTAATTATGTGACGTTAAAGTTGGATTCTCGTTTGAGTTTTTTAATGCTATATCCTACATTGAGTGCTGCACATCAATATTGTTTTCGGATTACTTTGGGGCCAGCCATAACTGCATAGGTCGACAGTCCGCCGTACGCTGTAGCCATATCGCACCTTCAATGGCAAAGGAGAATGCACGTTATCGTTGACTTACTTCCGTTGCCAGTTCAGTTAATATTCGTTAATCCAAAGGGTCGATAATGAGAACAGTTATAGGTCCGAGACGCCGATTTCCCGAATTTTGGAAAAGTACACCAAATTGATCAAATTGCTAGAGCGAAATAAATCAAAGAAAGACTGCAGTCCACCAGAAGGTCGCTTTTTCAAAAGGGTTTAGCAAATTTTATTGAATTTGTCGCATTAACTATCATTGGCTTGATAAAAATCATTGTCAGTACCAAATAATTTGGTGGCTTTCGAAAATGTTGTGCCTTCAAATGATCAGTGACTTGTAAAATGGTTTACATACGCATACTTTCGGATTTCACGGCGGCCCGTGAATTTTTTTTTTGTAACCGAATCCACCGATTCGTGTTTCACCTTAAACCTACACGTTGCCTTGATCTTACATTCATCCAAATACACCACCTGCAACACGAATGTCGCATGTTTTGTCTTCCATAAAACGTATAGGATACGAACGTACGTAACTTTGTGGCTACACCTTTTCATTAGTGCCACCTAAGGACACAATTCGATTGACTGGTCTGGATCAACAAAAGCCCCATTTTAGGGCCCCCGTATCAAGACACGTGGAAAATCATAGCTTCAAGCAAACACATTCGCTGAGGTTTCTCAAAGATGAAGAAATTCAACAAAGTCATTTCTTTTTGCCTTGCTAAAGAATGACATGCCAAAGACTGACCAAAATTTGCAATGTCACCATTTCTCCCTTAAATCAACAAAACACAACTGCCCCCAGGACGAAAGAGGAGCCAAGAATCCAAATAGTCTTGTTACATTTCACAAATGAAGTTTAAATATGTCATTATCAATCCGATTTTGCCTTCTTTCATTTGCCAACTTTCATTTGCCTGAAAGGTACCGTATGCATTACGTATCAAAACGTACTGAACAAGGATGCGCTTTGAAAATGGCGGGACTTCAGTGTACGTGTAGAACAGAGCACATGCCAAATTTTCACTCACGTTAACCTCAGGGAACTTCTTAATACTACTCTTGACCATCACTTACTCTGTATTGCCCAAGTGTTATTGCACTAACAGCATGTCTAGCAGGACTAATCACTGTCGTAGATGTGCAAGCCATTAACAGTCTTTACCTGCTTCCAGGTATGCGATAACAAAGGGAGTTGTCACTGTGATAACGGGTATGCACCGCCCCGTTGTGAGACAACTGTGTCTGGCGGGATTGTTGGCGGAGGTCAATCAACCAAGGCGCCATGTGAGTTCATTGACAGCCGTCGGGTGGAGGATCTTCATTTTCAGTAAGGGGGTTCAGGATTCGCGCGAAGCGGGAATACGAGGCGCGCTGCGGCGAACGTGGGGAGGTTGGAAAGGGCCCCATGTAAAATATTTTTTTTGTTTTTGTCGCCAAATAGTGTTAGTTTCAATGCATCCTGGCGAGTTTGTGACAGTTAACATGTCGCTAGATTTAAAACCCTTCGATTTCGTCTCATAAACTCTGTTTAAAAGTACCGTAAAGACACAACTGGCTGTACTTCGGGAGCACGTTTTCGGTTATACAGAATTTGTTAAATGCACGACGCTTTTCATTGCTTAAAGTCTTTATTCCGTTACGTTCGTACTTTCGGAACAAACTCTGCTCTCAACTGAACATAGATACAGTATCTGACCTAGCGACATAATTACAAGACACACGACATTTCGAAACATACTTGTTTCGTTCTCAAGTGAAGATAAAATGACGCAGTAATGCCACCATGGAGTATAAGCTGATGATACACACAATGAGACACGGCGAGTGTGAAATACTGCAAAGAATGACTAATGAAGGGGGGTAACAGGAAAGTCACGCAAAGAAGTGTAACGTGCGGCGCGACCCTGTTTGCTGCTCATTCAAAACAGGCTTCTCAAAAGCAATTAAAAAGGACTCTAATACTTTCAAACGCAGCACATCTTGCTCCACGTAGCGAATTGACGTGTTTTCCATAATTTCTTGACGATGATTTTACGTGCGTGACATTGCAGAAAATGATCTTGGATGGCTCCATTTTGAAGATGCATAGATAACCGACGGGAAAGACTGCAAACCGTGTGACCAATGTAACATTGTTTGACGTTTGAACGAAGACATTCGTTCTTAGGGCATAAACAACACTACACTGTGCAACGGGGCGGACTTTCGCCTTAGAAATGTTATTTTTCATGACCAAGTAGGGGGACTTCCTATTCCGATAATAGTTGCCCGGTCGTGTAACTTGAACTGGCTGTACTTCGAGAGCAAGTTTTCAGTTACCCTCCATTACCAACCTATGTCGCTTGACGCTAAGTCTTTGTTCACCAACGTACCGGTGGATGAGACCATTACTATCATTTTGGATAGTGTATAACGTCACGCACATTTAAAGCCACCCGACATTTCACCAACTCATATGAGAGAGTTATTGACCATCTGCACAACCAAAGTACCATTTCGCCATATAAATGGCAAATTGTTTTTGCAAAAAGATGGTGTGAGCATGGGCTCTCCTCTGGGTCCCACTTTCTCGGAATTTTATATGTCTGAAGTGAAAAAAAAGGGCTAACAATGTGATTGGTGGTACTCCTATCCATGTACGTTATGTTGATGATATTTTGTTTATTGTGCCTTTGATGACTTGTTATCAGTACCTGATGGACTTGAGCGCCACTCTATTTTGAAGTTTACCCACGAGCTTCCTGTAAATGACAAGATTCCGTTTTTGGACGTTCTTGTGAACCATTCTCCATCTGAATTTTCTACATCAGTTTACAACAAGCCTACTGATAAAGGCTTCTGTCTCAACAAAAGTGAGTGCCCTGAGCGGTATAAGGTTCGCCGTTGTGGTCAACTTCCTAAAGAGGACGTATTCGGTGTCGTCCAACTTTTTGCTGTTCAATCAAGAGGTAGATCGCATTGGACAAACTCTGGTGAATAATGGGTTAACCAATGCTTTTGTGGATTTCCATATTAAGCGATTTGTGTCCAGAATTAGCTATGAAGTCCATGCACGTCGGACCGGTGTCACCAAAAAGATATTTTACAAAAATGTCATGTTTAATAATTACCTCCAGGACGAACACGCCATGAAGAAAATTACAAGGGAAAATGTTAAAGTTTGTAAGCCTGGTGATTACTTCGATGTTATTATTTATTATCGGAATAGGAAGTACTCCAACTTGGTCATGAAAAATAACATTTCTAAGGCGAAAGTCCGCCCCGTTGCACAGTGTAGTGTTGTTTATGCCCTAAGAACAAATGTCTTCGTTCAAACGTCAAACAATGTTACATTGGTCACACGGTTTGCAGTCTTTCCCGTCCGTTATCCATGCATCTTCAAAATGGCACCACCCAGGATCATTTTCTGCAATGTCACACAGGTAAAATCACCCGTCGAGAAACTGTGGAAAACACGTCAATTCGCTACGTGGAGCAAGATGTGCTGTGTTTGAAAGTATTAGAGTCCCTTTTAATTGCTTTTGAGAAGCCTGTTTTGAATGAGCAGCAAACGGGGTCGCGCCGCACGTTACACTTGTTTGCGTGACTTTCCTGTTACCCCCGTTCATTAGTCATTCTTTGCAGTATTTCACACCCGCCGTGTCTCACTGTGTGTGTCGTCAGTTTTTACTCTGTAGTGGCATTATTGCGTCATTTTATCTTCACTTGAGAATGAAACAAGTATGTTTCGAAATATNTACTGTATCTATGTTCAGTCGAGAGTAGAGTTTTGTTCCGAAAGTACGAACGTAACGGAATAAAGACTGAACAATGAAAAGTGTCGTGCATTTAACAAAAATCCGTAAAGCCATAATTGTGCACATCTAGGGTAACGTCACCCTCAAAGCTTTAGTTGAAACATCTATCTACTAACAACGATTTTCCGCATACGAAAAGTTTCGTGGGAAAAAGTGTAGTGTGTATACTAGGCGGTGGGCCAGAATTTGTAGGGCTTCTAGAAAATGGTTTTTGTGAGTACTTTAGGGGGGCAATTTCATTTTGGTGTTTATTAATTAATTCTAAAAAGTTCCCACGTTTAAAGTTGCACATTTTTGAGAAATTTGAGTTTGAAGTTGTATAATAACCATCATAGAGCTTAGAGAACTTGTATTTGTAAAAACAACAGTTTTTGCTATCTTTTTTGTAAAACAAGTAACATGGACCCATCGATGTCATTGTATTGAACAATAATATACTCACACTACATGTTTTACTATTGTAGACTAATTGTTAACAGTGAAATTTAAAAAATGTAAAGTGACACCTAGTGGCAGAAATGCAAACTAAGTCTGAATGTTGCTAGGAGGTTATTCTGGCATTGTCTGGCAACAAAAATAACACAAAACACTTGAGGCTGGGCAAAACCTGTGCCTCAATGACTGAACCATTGACTAATGGTAGAATGTGTGTGTACTTACAGTGATGTTATCTGCCTCAATATTTGTCAGGCTTCTATGCAGTCTGACGTCTTGTCGCCCCTTCTTCGTAACAGCTAAACCAGGATTCTCTTCTACCCGACGTACACTAACTAGTTGGAGGCGTAGCTTGATGTCGTCAGATGGAATCCAGCTTCCTTGACTCGTTTCGACCATAACGGTCTCCACTGGTGGATAAACAGCGGCGGCCAACCCACTGTGCATCACTGAGGCCTCCAACTTCCTTCATTCCGGCGGTACCACAGCCAACAAGATGTCCTTTCAGCTGTCTCGCCCAGTCTTCTCACTGCAGCTTTCTTCCTTCCCCCTCGCACACCAAGCTTCTCCAGCAAATACCGTGCAGATCTTGCAGGGAATTCTCTACATCCCACCTCTACAGGAAACAACCAAGTTTGCCAGCCTCGAGCTCTGCATGTCTCCGCCAGCTCGCTATACTTAGATAACTTCCTCTCATGGGCCTCTTCGCATCCTTCCTCCCAAGGCACCGTAAGCTCTATAATCACTATACATTGATGAATATCCGACCACAGAATGATGTCAGGCCGCAGTGATGTTACCACAACACTCGGGAACATAAGCTTTCTTCCCAGATGTACTCTCTTTTCCCAGCTTAATCCATCCAGGATGCAAGGCTGCTGACGTGACTTTGTTCCGTATCTCACCTTCCCTGACGAATTGTATGTGCTGTCTGCTTGCCCTAGGCTGAGTTACTCTTATCTTACGCTCTCCATCTATGATGTCTGCAAGGGTCTTCAGTACTTGGTCATGATGCAATCTGTATCGGTCCTGCTGCAGTGCCATTTTGCACCCTGATAAGATGTGGGCCAATGTACCTCTTCCTCCGCACAACTGGCAGGCTGGGTCATCCACTAGGCCCCAGCGAAGAAGGTTTGCAGGCGATGGTAACACGTCGTAAACCGAGCGAAGTAAAAACTGGACACGCATTGGCTCCATACTCCACACGTCTGCCCATGATATCTTCCTCTCTGGAAGATTCCACCTGGTCCATGCTCCCTGCTAGCTTAGTTGGACTGCCTTGGCTTTACGGACTTCCTCCTCTGCAGCTCTCACCTCAGCTTGTACCATCCCCCTCCGCTGCCTCTCACTCGCCTTCTCCCACTGTTGGAACTGGGATGTCCACAACCCCTGGCGTCCTACGCAGGTGCTACCAATTATATCTCTGACCTGTAACAAACCCTCCACCTGACTCACAGGTGTGTCTGCTGACCACCGTCTCCCTGATCTCGTCATGACACCAGCATCCCTCACCTTTGGATCTCTAGAGTCCCATAATGTGAGAACCAGCCTGCACTTCCCTACTTTAAACTCCTCCGTGATTGGCACTAGAGGCAGCTCTGCTGTTCTGCTATAAAGACCAACCTGTGTGAAGCTTCTTGGGACACCCAACCACTTCCTCAGCCACTTGCTTACTGTTCTCTCCAGGCACTCTACTGCCGATATCGGGAAGTCATACAGCATAAGACCCCACGTTGCTCGAGGTAACAGCCCGTGCTGGTAAATCCATGCCTTGTACTTGCCAGGAAGACCGCTTTTCACTATTCTCTTCAACCACTCCGTCACCTGAGTCTCCATCTGCTTGATGTTGTTCTTGTCGCACAGGAGATCATCGTACCATTTACCTAGGCACTTGATGGGGTTGTTAACAATTGATGGAATTTCTTCGCCTTGAATGGTCAAGGTAAATCTGTCGACCATTTTCCCACCTCTCATTATCAGAAGTCTCGACTTCCTGGGTTTAAACTTCATACGAGCCCACGTTGGAACTTCATCTAGTGCTGCCAAAGCCCAACGAGCTTGCACATGCGTCACTGTAGTTATTGTCAAGTCATCCATAATTGCTTCAACTACAGGCACCACGATACCGGATTGTAGCATCGGACCCCTACATTCCCTTTCTCCGGCCTTTATCAGAAAATTCATCCCCATGATGAACAGAGTAGGAGAGATGGTACATCCAGTTACTATACCTCTTTCCAGGTTGATCCAGTCGGTAGTGATGGCACCTGCAGTAATATAGCTTGTTTGCACAATACACCAGAAATACGTTATAGTACAAAAGCAATATAGTTGAATGATCTCAGTGAATGTGCACACGGACTGTTAAAATAATAGATTATTCTGACCGCATTTATCAAGCAGTATGAGACAAATACATGACAATGACCAAAGTACGTACTTTCTATGACTTAATCAACAAATAAAATTCACTTTTTAATACAAAAAAAACGAAATAACGGGGTTGGAGGTCTATTTGGGATAGTCTGGTCAAAGAACTATCCAATGTTATGCAGTCAGTGTTGCTGATGTTACTACAGTTGTCACAGCTGCACATTTCTGTACAGTTTGACCCAGAATTGCAGCACAAACTCAGTTTCCCAGCACACATGTTCTTTTTGCACTTGCAGCATTCATCGTTTAGTACTGTCAATGGAGCTGCGGGCANTTACGATACCTCTTTCCAGGTTGATCCAGTCGGTAGTGATGGCACCTGCAGTAATATAGCTTGTTTGCACAATACACCAGAAATACGTTATAGTACAAAAGCAATATAGTTGAATGATCTCAGTGAATGTGCACACGGACTGTTAAAATAATAGATTATTCTGACAGCATTTATCAAGCAGTATGAGACAAATACATGACAATGACCAAAGTACGTACTTTCTATGACTTAATCAACAAATAAAATTCACTTTTTAATACAAAAAAAACGAAATAACGGGGTTGGAGGTCTATTTGGGATAGTCTGGTCAAAGAACTATCCAATGTTATGCAGTCAGTGTTGCTGATGTTACTACAGTTGTCACAGCTGCACATTTCTGTACAGTTTGACCCAGAATTGCAGCACAAACTCAGTTTCCCAGCACACATGTTCTTTTTGCACTTGCAGCATTCATCGTTTAGTACTGTCAATGGAGCTGCGGGCATTGCCATACATTTTAACTGCAAAGCTCCACCGCCAAGGAGCCAACTATGGTCGATTAGAGAGGGTAGTGCATTGCACACTGATGATTGGCCCGCAGGCGATGAAGGGTTAAACACTAAGTTCTTGTTTGGAGGCGGGCAGGATTTGGGCACACGTTTAATTCAAAATATGCTATAATGGGCTGTGTTAATTAGAGTCAGCAAGTGAATTATTGAACACTAGCCTCCATTCACTGTCGTATCCCTTAGTCGGGCACAAACTACAACAGTGAGTAGCTTCAACAGTCGTTTCTTAAGACTGCCTGTCTAAATAACTTCATGCACACCAACTTTCTGAAGAACAGCTTCAACGTCTTGCTTTAGTTTTGAAAAAGGCAAATGACATCTCCATGTGTTAGAAGCTTTGATTCAATGAACTCCAAACAAAACCGTAGAAAAACATCTCTGAAAACTGGATTTGTCACTATTCACAATCTTTGTCTTTCTATTTTTCGTAGCATAATGATCTGTGGTACTTGGCTTCTAAGATACAAGGTCTTTATCTTTGAATTTCATTTTCATATTCAGGGCCCTGGACTAAGCTGTTGTCCAACTGAAAAAACCCGAACTGTTAAAGAGTTCCCACCATGCATTTTCTTACTTTTTCAGGTGTCAGTTAGCTAATATGAATCGAATACCATAAAATCTTGCTAAATAGGCACTTTTTATGCCAAATAGTCGCAACTTTTTAATATTGAAGAAAAAATACTTATTTCTAACTTTCCCGCCAAATGATGCAATGGGTGGAACACGGTTGGGCGCTTGACAATCATTTGCAATGTTGGAACACTGCAAGTTAGAAGACAATGACAATATTGGGCGAGAATTGGACAATTATTATGTAGACAGAGAGGAGAGTGGATACGGGCATCACACTCAAGTAATTGAAGAATCAGACAATGAACTCGATTTCCCATTGAGCGAACTTTCGTCGGCTTTGAGGCCGTATGAATTCGACCCACTTGCACGAAAAATGACATATGTGAGCCACAACCAACTCTACCAAGGGGTGGTCAATACTCACAAAATAGAACTTAATAATTACTGACAAAGGCCACAGCAAACCTGGGTTACTCTTATTCACTATTGCCGTGATGGAATGAGCAAAGTCTAAACACAATATGCATAAGCCTATTTGTAGTAGCACTCGATCTGGGCCGGGGTCCAGGGCCTGGCATCACTCGCCCTAGAATGGAAGCAGTTTGTTCGTTATTTACAAAATTTGCAAATGCACTTACTTGGTGGTGAGTCCTTCATTGTAACGCCTCTTATGTGTGTGGTCGAAACACGATTCTTTGATATGTGCCGATCAAAGTGTGGCTTACGTCAAACTGAATCTCATGTTCCACACTGACACTCCACACTCTCGTTCGGCGCACAATCATGGGTGGCACAGCACTGAAAAAAGGGGGGGCTAACCCCCCAGCCCTCCTGTGGTGCACCGCCTATAGACCATGGGGCGGCTTAGCCCTGAAAAAGTGGGGGTTATAGCCCTACCCCAGGCCCCTATAGTTCGCCGCCCATGACAAACCGATGACATTTCTGTGCAACTTTCACGTATTTAGGAAATTTGAACACAGAGACGTTCTCAGTCAAGTTGTTGTTACCACAGTTTCCACAAACGCACCTTTTCATGTCTGAAAAAGACGGCTCCCCGCGAACTTTCTTCACAACTCCACAGTATCGCACTGGTAAAACAACAACGGGTGAGGCGGTCTTCCACCCATTGCGTACAAACTCGGTAACAGAAAAATATATTTTTAGCTTGTTTCGTAGCAACAGGTGTACTAAAGGCTATTAAATCTGTTAAGATGTAATAATGAAATTCCTTCTGTAACACAGGGTTATGGTAGGAACTCTTTAAAGTGTACACAACATGACTCTAGTACCTCAAAATAAATTTTATTATTATATCTTACTTGATTTCAGTGCCTTTAGTGCACAGCTCATAAAGAAACACGCAAAAATTGAAAAAAAATAATAATTATGTACAACGTCATGGGTTGAACCCAGGTCGTTCGCCGTACCGTTCGGATCAGGGACAAAGTGTATAGAGTGAAGAGAATGCAAAGTACATTTAGCGTCGAGAAGGTTCGTAGAGGGATCAAAAGATGTGTTTCCGGAGGCTGCAGCAACAGCAGCCAGGCGGAAAACGTCTCGGTGTTCCAAAGGACACCAAAGTTGCGCAGAAGTGGCATGACTTCGTGCGCCGAACGAGAGTGTGGGACGTCGTCGTGGACCAAGCGATTCGGTCCGGGGTCACTCTGTGTTCTGCTCACTTTGAGGACTCGTGTTTCGACTCCAGTCACAGGAGACGATGAAGGCCTGGTTCAATAAAGGACAATATTTATCATTCAGAAACATCAGCTCTTAATTCAGGATCGTCTGTTGGATGACTGGGTTTACTCGCCGAGCCCGAGGCCGCTTCTCTCGCGGGAGGATCCAGTTCATAAGGCTCAAAGTAGAAAAGTACGCAGCCGGAAGCACATTAAACTTGTCCTCGCTTTCGTGCAACCCCATTTCCTCATCCTGGCCACCATTCTCATACGTTTCTTCATAGTATTCGTTCAATTCTTGCTCATAATCGTCGTCACTTTCAAATTCCCTGGTCTCCGCCATTGTTCAATGCTAGTCACTGATCTCTTGTGTTCAACCCATGACGTCACATGGCGGGAAATGTGAAAATTGGCAAAATTGAAAGAAAAATCAAAATTTTGAGCTAATTACGCAAAATAAACATGGGTTTAGTTAAATTTTACGTCATACATTTAGTCTGTGGCCACCAGTAATTCAAAATGTGCAAAAATCCATGGTGTGTACTGTTTAAGATTTATTTAACATTTAACAATGAGTGAGTTGGCATGCAAATTTTTCAGACGGACTTATCAGGAACTGATCCACCACCATCCAAACAAATTTACATGCCGTCAGATCAGTCGCCTAAAAATGTTCATCATCTAATAATTAGATTAGTTGATGCAACTGAAAATAAATCAGCTGATATACCAGTGCAGTGATTGAAATTTATTTTTTTTAAATCAAATGCTCATAACATAGTCAATAGATTTACACTTAAGGTAATCAATGTTTGATGAAATGGACAATGGCTTCCACGGTCCTCAAATTACAATGGGGGCACTGGCCACTTAGGCACTTTAATTTAATTAACATTGAAGCTACCTAAGTAATTAATGTTTTCAAAAAATTGAGAAGTGGTTCCCCCTATCCCAGGATTACGGCAGGGGATGAAGGCCACTTGGGCATGTTGATTGCAAGCATCTACTCCCCCTTACGAAAAAGAAAGTGAGAATCTCACTGGATTCCAGTTAGATTCCAGTTAAATTCTCACTAAATCACCAATTATAGTTAGAAATGCCAGTGGGAACCAGTGGGAATTGAACAACAGGGGCAGTCAGTGAGAAAATAGTGGGAAAATGTTATGTAACAATGAGAATCAAGTGAGAATTTTGGTCTTAGAAAAATTCTGAGTGAGAATCAGTGAGAATTTCAGACTTAGAAAAAATCTGAGTGAGAATTGAGTGAGAATTTGGACTTGCCAAAATTGGATTGAGAATTCAGTGAGAATTTAAGATAAAAAACACCCTGATTGGCTGTAACTGTGAAAATTTCAGTTGAATCAGATTTCTGAATTCAAACTAAAATGACGCCAAGAATGAGCAGTTGGAGAAATGCTTGAAGATTGTTGATTTTTTCTCAAAAATATTGTGAAATTACTGAACAGTTTGTCTGCAAGTCAACCAGAGGGACCCAGGACTGATTTTGTGTGTTAGTAAGCTTAAGGTTAGTACATTTCTTACATCTAGTAGAGTGCATGAAGCACCAGTATTAGACTGATGTCTTCATTCTGTGTTGACAGCTGAGTTTTCAGTATTTTACTGATTCACCAAAGACATTATAGTTGTTAGTTTATGTCTGCTATATTTCACAATTTGCAATTACATTGTATCCTTAGTCAAATTTCAAGATAAACTCACAAAAATAAGCATTGTTTTGGTTACCAAAATTCTCACCCAGTGAGATGTTCACTCAGTGAGAATTTCAGTAACACAAATTCTCACTAATTTGCATATAGCATTCCTACTGAGTGAGAATTTCAGTAACACAGATTCTCACTGAGTGGGAATGCTATGCAAATTAGTTAGATTCTCACTGAATTCTAACTGGAATATAACTGTATGCTCACTAGAGTGAGAATGTTTTTCTCGCTAATTTAAATGGCATCTTAATTAGTTAGATTCTCACTGGAATCTAACTGGAATTCAGTGAGATTCTCACTGGCTTTTGGGATTATAATTTCCGGAAGCGTTTTCATAAGGGGGGCCATTTAACCTTCTCAAACATTTTTGACTTAAAGAGCTTTTAAAAAATCAAACCCACAGTATAACGCCAAACGGTTATCCCTTGGCGCAAGCCGTGTCGAAATGGCAACTGAACAAGTGAGTTCGAAAAACAGGATTGCAGGAGTATATGTTTAAACTGGGAACAAATGAAATACATTAACGGCCTCCTCAGACGCACCTCTCTACGCGGTACTTCTAAACTTACAGGAACATGATTTATGGTTTAACCAGTGTGATGCATAATTTGCCGAAAAGCATCCGGCATATGGAGTACCTATGGTATGATCACCGTCTCTACTGGGTCAGCGGTATTGTCTAAGGCCTAGGCAGCCAAGAGACTGAACAAGGTAAAAAAACAGCTGGTGATAACATTGAAACACACTTGGAAAACACCAAGATGTACATTTCAAAAATACGTCCCTGTTTTTCAAAGCTAGAAAGTTGTTACTTCTTTCTCTTTCGTGAAATGTGGTCCATAATATACTTTTTCTGCTAACAAATAATGCACTCGTGTTTCAGAATGGTCCTATCTTGTTCAGGTTAATTAGGTGTTTCAGATTTCGGTAGTCTAATGGATTTTCTTGGATAATTTTGGGTAACATCTGTATCACTTTCAGCAGCTTCAGCTTTAGTACTACTGCTGATGTCTTGAACCGTTGCTATGCCTTTCTATGTCCTTTCAATTTTTGGTCTGACACTTGGTCTTCTACAGCAGTACACTGTGTATAGGCTATACCAGGACATGCAGCTATTTTCTGCACAAACGTTTGTGACACCTCTTCTTCTTTTTGATCTACTCATCTGCAGAGTTCCACAGTCCATCAGTTTTCGTCAGGATGCTTCTCTAAGCTTCTTCAGGTTCTGGCATCACAATTTTGTGCTGTTTGATAAACCTTGAATTATACAGGCATCACACTCCATGGGAGCAGCCATATTGAAGTAACTAAGCACAACAATACATTCTGGCTCTCTGATTGGTCAATTCAATAGAAGCGCGCCACCAAGTGACAGGAATGTGCATAATATTTTGTGCAACAAAAACACCATTTATAAAAAATGTCTAAGTGTAGACGTGGGAACTAGGTTGCCCCCCAAAGTACTCACAAGGATGAACGCTATGAGATCTGGCCCACCGACTATACAGGGGTTCAGACAACCACTAAATGTTTAAAACCGTAATGAGCACCGACGGCCATGATGCGCTTTTAAGTATAACAATTTCGTATTACATTTTACGTCACTGTTACATTATGCGTTCCTAAGCCTCTCTTAAAATGTAACACGTTGTTACATTTTACGTAGTTGTTACATTTTACGTCAAATGCACATGCACCAAACTTTTTGTCGGATCATGGGCGGTATCACACCCAAGAGTAAAGTACCAAGTGGGAACGATTCTAATGAAGATTCATATTTCAGATGATGGCACGTGGACTGAGTACGGCAGTTGGTCCGAATGCTCCTCCTCTTGCGGGCCCGGCTTCCAAATCCGAGTGAGATCGTGCCTGAACCCACTGTTCGGTGAAGCTAGGTGCCCTGGTCTCAATATCAAGATAAGGGAATGCGCCGAACCTCCATGTCCAGGTAAACTAGCACTTACATAGCAGAACTGCAATTATCTTACGGCAATCTTCTCGAGGTCACAACATTGATAAACTGATGTAGGCGATGAACACCTCACTCAAGGTAGCAGCGATTTCTTTGGTAACAAGTGCAACGCGGAGCGTTGAAATGCGCCCACGAATGCATCGCAAATGGTGTGTTAGCGTTACTTATTTGTGTCATAAAAATGGCCACTAGATGGTGCAAAAAAGCAATCCGTCCGAAAACGGGAACATGTCATTGCTTCTCTAATAGGAAGCTAAACACTAAATATCATAGAAATCGGTCATGGAACTTCAGAGAAACAAAGAAAAACAGAATAAAATGAAATTGCCACTAGGGCACAGTGTTCATTGGATCCGCCTGAAAGTCGTCATTGTCTGCATTTAGCTTCAAATAAATAAACTTAAAAAATGTAATAAAGATACTGCAGTGGGTGTAGGAGAGTCAGCTATGGGCTCAAAACAAAACAAAACTACCACTAGGAAGCGCCAGAGTCGTCATCATCAACTGTCCTCTTCACACTGAGAACATATACGCCAATTTTCAAAACCATCCTTAGAATGATTTGGTTTAAAGAGAGGTAGACGCCAAAAACAGACTCGAAAAGAGCAAAAATGGCCACTGGGTGGTGCAAAGTACCTTGTTTTCATCCAAAAGCGGGAGGATAGCGTCATCTCACCAATAGATGCCGGTCTTCAAAATTTTATGAAGATCTGTTGAGGACCTTTAAAGATACAGAGGTAAACGTAAAACCAAAATTGCCAACAGGGGGCATACGAATAATCGGATGCATCCCAAAATCATCGTCGTCCGTTGTCAACATCATATAAAAACACTTAAATTTGGTAAAGATCCTGCATACGGTTTAGTTGATACAGCCATGGGCGCAAAAAAGAAACAGCCTCTAGGAGGCGCCATAGTAGTCATCACAATTATCCTGAAATCGGTTTGGTTGATAGAGGGGTGGACGCCAAAAAACAGACGACTCGAAAACAGTAAAAATGGCCACTAGAAGGCTGTACGCCAAATTTTATGAAATTACGTTAAGGACTTTGAAGATACGGAGGTAAACGTAAAAAAATAAAATTGCCACTAGGTGACACAGCAGTTGTCCGATCTGTCCGAAAGTCATTCGTCGTCCATTGTCAACATCATATAAATGCACTTACTAAGTTTAGTAATGATGCTGCAGACGGTTTAGGAGATATAGCCATAGGCGCAAAACAACAAAACTGCAACTAGGAGGCGCCACAGTAGTCGAAGTCGTCGGAAAATCATCGTCAACCGTCTTCTTCATAGTAAGAACATACATGCCAATTTTTCACAATCATACTTAGAGCTGTTTGGTTGATAGAGAGGTGGACGTCAAAAAAACAGACTAGAAAACAGTAAAAAGGCCACTATATGGCGCAAACTACGTCGAATCCATCCAAAAACAAGAGGATACCGTCGTCTTACTAATAGATGCCTATACACCAAGTTTTATGAAAATACGTTGAGGACCTTTGAAGATACAGACTAAGATGTAAACGCAAAAAAACTAAAATTGCCACTAGGGGGCCACCGGTAATGGGATCCGTCTGAAAGTTCGCTCATGCCGTCCCATCAACAAAATAAACTCGTGTGCAAAATTTCATGAACATACGTCAAACGGTTTTGGCGATAGAGCAGCGGACGCCGGACGCCGGACGGGCGCCGGACTACGTTTTTATAACATCAGCGACCTGCTCGATTGTTACTTGTCTTGGTCACTAGTCGATAAAGTGTTGAAACGGTGGTCATCAATTATCAGTCAGCCAGCGGGGCTGCGTTCCGGAGATGCATGACTCGCGAGACTTGCAGTGAGGAGCTTTTGCTCACTGGACAATGAGTTGCGGCCTCTCTGAACATTGAGAACATTTTCAGCCACTGAGATGCTGTGCCCTTGCGAAGTTTCGAGCTTAAATATTTCATTTATGTTATTGATTTATTTATAAATTAATAATGCTGTGGAGCTGTTGTCACGTTTTTCCCCGTGTGTGGGTGGGCGCAGGTTGTTACAGACCGGTGCTAATAGCTTTCGGTGTGAAGATTGTCTGAAGACGGGTTCGAGTTAATCCTTTATTAATCCCGACCGTACGTTCACAAGCCTACTCAAACAAAACGTCCGACGTAATGTCTGTGTATGCTCCAGCCAGTGCTGCGAAGCCTTGACTTGTGTTGAACTTCTGAGATACTTCCAGCAACTCGCGGATTCAATAACCTGCTGTCTCTATAGCTGGCTCTCTATTGACTATCGCTGTAACTGCTGATTCTCTTCACTGAAACTCAACTGTAGTTCTCTTGATAAACTTTCTTAAACTTACTTTATCTCCCGTCTTGATCTTCTCTTGAACTGACTTGATCTCCCGATTTGATCTTCTTGGACTCAACTGACTTTTTCTGACTAACACAAACCTGTGCTTGTGTATTTATAGCCTAATGCATTGTTCTGGAACTTTACATCAATTCAAGCACATTCTAGAACTTTCCTGAATCTACCCAATCATTCTACAAACATATACTACTCTCTAGAATATTCCAGACTGCATTAATCACTGTCATGCTAGAGTCTTCTAGAAAGTTCCACACTATACTGTAGTAAACAAATTACATCATCACTGTACTTAACTCAGGGGTCATGCCAACCAAACTGAATAACAAAACAAAACAATACAACTAATAATACTGTCAGACTATATTCTGACAGCTGTTAACGTTAGCGCGTTTGTAAGTATGTGGGTGAAAACAACAATCTCTTTTAAACTCGTTTTACATTTCAGCTAGTTATTACCTTTTCTTGTTTCATCGACTTTTACCATGGTATCGAAGGGTACATGTAGATTTACTAACGAGTCTTCAGTCTGGTTACTAGTGAAAGGTTGAGTGACTACTGATTTCTGCACAATTTACTCGTATAGCCTAAACGTATTTTACACATGGCAAAGCTTCCGTTGAAAGAATTGTTTTAATTCAGACGTACTAGGCTACCAGTCCCAACAAGGCTTTAGCAACACAAGCGTACATTGTACGTTTGTCAAGTCATACCAGCAATAGTAGCTCTTTGCGCCGTATTGGATCACTACGGGAACACACGACACAAACACAATGCTGTTCATGTTACGCAATATTCTAGAAAAGAACACACACTTGGTCACTAGACAAACGTAAACCGATAAGCCCAAAGGTTTGTTACATTTGGCATGACTCATCGTGTTCCAGTACGTGATTTACACAACTTACAATTAAAGACTGGCATTCAGTCTACTTATGGTCATTCAAGGGGATGCAGTTGTCCGTATTTTGATGAAAAATGCCGGCCTCAGTGAATAAGCATTATTAAATGGCCTCACTCCGGTCTTCTTCCTTACTAAAACTGTTGTTATAGTCAAACCAACTTGAAACACGTGGCCACAGATGGACACTCACAACTTTCGGGTTTGGTGACAACATGCACATTCCTGAACAGTCATTGGTCTATTTCACATTGATAAGTGTTCCTGAACTGTGTTATCAGACTTCCTCAACCACTGCTTTCATCGCCATTTCGTACATGTGGGCCTTAAAGGAGAATACCACCCGATTTAATTAGTCTTTTTTGTCGTCTTAATCGGTCTATATCCACATCGCCTCGTATACGGTCGACCTTACCTTGCCAAGAGGTGTCGCGTTAACCTGCGAGGAAGGTGAGAAACGACGCTAGCGACGTCAGTGGTTCATATGCAGAGTGAATGCCGCTCAGATGCGGTGCATCTTTCCCGCTTGTCCGAACAACGAAAGCAGCTGCGAGGAAAGCGGGTATATCGTCTTTTTTACTTCCTCGAGAGTCCGAGATGCTTAGGAAGTGGCTCATGGTAGTGAAGAATGAAATGTACGCTGTAAATAGCAAGTATGAGGCCGTGAAACATCTCCGGGTCTGTGGCCTGCCGATGTCGACAGTGCCTGACCAATGCCGGCTTACCAAATAACTCCATACGTTCCGTTGTCTGAGCTTGTTCACGGCGCCTCTCTAGTATTTCTTCATCATTGTATTCTTGTTCGAATTCATAGCCTTTAAAACTTAACGATCCACCTGCGATGTCGGGACTGATGAGCTCTAGCTCGTCCTAAGTCGGGATTGCGAGTTGCCATGTTGGCGTTTATTACTGAGCGTTCTGTTTCAAAATGAATTATTCTCACCCTAACCAATACTTATATAAAACTTAAACAAAGTCTGTCTCTTAAGATGCAATTTGTAATGCCTGTGGAGTGTTCGTGAGTGCAAATGATTTGAGAAGCCAGTAATGAATAAATCACTGCGTTACCGGCTTTAGGCCTAATTGACGGGACACCGAGGCCGTGTGAACTCATACTAATTTAGTGTATGCTGGCAGAAACTGTTGTGAAACAACTCGATTTCCATCCCACGGCCAGGTGATAGGGTAATCTTTATTTACATTGACTTTACTCAAATAATGATTGTCAATGTACATTATACAACTTCTGCCCTGACGGTGCTGTGGCCAAAGCGGAACCTGAATTCGCGGCCCCCGACGAGTAAGTAGATTTGCAGTTTCGTGGCTAATTCACCAACATAATCACGTGCACATTACTTTGGCTCACTACTATAGTATTTTCTTGACTGGAAGTTTACTTTCCACTGAACTTTGGCTGGTTTATGTTCGTGATGTCTGATCAGTTTCCAAGCCACTGGCCGGGATAACGAGTCAATCTGGCCGTCAGCGACGGGCCTGATCGGGCTCCGAGCTACTGGTCAGGATAACAAGCGTTTTGTGTTTAGAACTCAAAAAATCACAAGTCTAAACAACACAGATCTAGGTTCTTCTGTCTGTATCTCACGGAAAATACTTCGAAATTATCTCCAAACAGACCCCAAACTCCTGCTACAGAATTTATTAGCCTGCCAAACTTTGAGCGAAATAAAACAACACGTTTTTATAAGAACTCGGTGTATTTTTAAGGGTTTTACAACGAAGTTTGATGATTTATTGGTGTTAAACGATTACTTCAAGCGATAAGCTCACACCAGTAACCCATGTTGTGAACTGCTGAACACACTGCGTGTGAGACCGATGATGTCATTGGATAATTTCAACACCTCCGTCTGCCGTCAGGTGTCAGGTAACGCAACCGTACGTGTCCTTATGGAGTAGAACTACTCGATCTAAATTGATGCAAATTAGGTTGTTTTGGGGTGGCATGCTCCTTTAAGTGAGCGTGAGCGTGAGGAAGATTCGTGGGGCGAGTGCGCATGTGTAACAAACATTCTAAAACACAATCATTCGCAAGAGCGTGCCTTAGGAAAGTAATACGGTGGTGTAGGGACCAAATTAGGACAGCAATTAGCCTTGTGGGCCGTGGCCACTCTTTGAACAAGTGGACGATAGAATAGATCCTTTGTTACAAGTTAAAAAATGTTGAATTTCTTTGGCACCAATTTGTAGGTTCATTTCATTCTTAAAGACTCATCGTACTAGTTTTCGTTTTGCATGCATGTTTAAGAGACGATATAACGTCTGTGTCGCCTGTTTTGACGGAACTAACATGAACCTGGAACCCAAATCTATTCCACCCATTGCTCAGCCATAGACATTCTAGCAAACATCAGGAGTACCTCGGTGATATTGTTGAGTACCTCGGTGATATGGTGGAAAGCGTTTACCATGTATACTGGGAAAGGTAACCGTATGAGAGATAGTTCTAAAACTCCCTCAACCCCACACCTTACGAAGCCTTCGACCCACGACCTACAACCCCCTCGACCCAGTTTACACATGCTCGCCTCGATCTGAACATAGTAAAAGCGCTGACTTGTAGGAACAACGAGTCTGGTCGTGTGCTTGCTTGACTTTCCCCATTTTTTGCTATTGAGTAAATCGATTCGGCAAGTCTGAAAAAAAACACTACCAAATTATTTGAAAGACATACCAACGTTACTAATCGTCTGATTAAATCCAGAGTGTAATCGTCAGGTCTGCTGTTCAGTGAATGGCAGATTCATGCTACTTTTGTGAGAGTTCGATAAGACCACAAATATCATAATTTCTTCAGTAAATACAGTTTCAAACAAACTGTTAACTAATTTTGAAGTTACATGTAGCATATTGTAAACGAGTATACGACAGGAAGCAATACTAAAGATGGGGAATTATGTGTAAACGTGATACCACACTTCCTCCCTTAGTTTACTAAAGCAGTGTCATTGGCAGCCGCTTGTGGAACCGTTTCCGTGGCAACAATAGCACACTCACAATCCGTTATTTCAGATCATGTTCCTATGCCAATTTCTGTTTTAACCACCAGTCTTGAGCCAGCGTAAGTGCTATGGGAAAGTCTCTCAATGACGTAACAAGGTTATGGAATTTGAAAAAAGCGCAACGATGCCTCTATTGCCGCAGGTGGTGGGTCGCGGGGGTTGTGGGTCGTGGTGGTTGGGTAGTGGGGTTAGTGGTTCGAGGGGCTCGTTGGGTGTGGATTTGAGGTGGTTTTAGAACAAATCCCGGGTGAACACTGTCTGTACTGTCCAAACCAGATGGTGATTGAAGATGGCAATGGGTCATTTAATGCTAGAACTACGTTTTAATATTGTTCTTGATTGAAAGTGAATCTGCACTGGCAAATCATATGTCTGATGGCTCTAGTACATTTTGAACAGTTAACGCGAATATTAAACAACAAGCCTGGGTATTTGTCTCAGTCGTAGCGCGTTTATTAAAATCACACTACTTCAATAATGGTTTAGACTTGAGTTATAGAAGAAATCAAGTGTTTCACTTGTACTAGGGTCGATCTATGGGTAGGTTTAAGCCATCTTTGGACCGCTTTGTTTCACAGCAACTGAAATTAACAGAAATGTGACAGCAGCTCTTCTTCCTGCACTTAAACGCATCCAATCACTGCCATAATATTATTTTCCGAAATATTTTTTCTTCTAAATATGCAAAAGGACAACAAATAAATAGTTTGACAAAGTTTACACGACTTTAGTATTAAAGTTTTCATTAGTATACGATATAGCCTATGGCACTACCGAATCCTGAAACATCCGTTGGCTTAATTCGGCACCAAGAGTCACTACCGTTCGAAACAAAAAAGCAGTAAGATGAATAAAATTCCCGGTGATGGCCAAAGTACATGAAAACTGCATTATGGGAAGGAGAGGTTAGATTAATACATTTTATGTTCGAAGTTTTTCCCGAAAATAATAGGTGCGTCGCAAGTTCCGTTTCCAGAGATAAAAAGGAGAGTGTGTATAGGCGTTATAAGGTCATTTATTGTGACTGATGACTATTTTCTTGTACCAGACCGTGGTGCGTATGTTTGTATAATAATTCGTGTGATAAGTTACAAAAAATTACGTAATCGCTGTACCTATTAAGGTTCTCTGGCTGCCCAACTTTTTGCACCTAAATTCATTGTAAAATAATTATTACTAAGTGGATCACGTACCTCCACCAGTAATGGATATTCCAATGAAACTATTTTTACCATTATTTAGAACAGAATCGATTTCATTCCGTGCTGTCACGTTCACGGCCTCCAGGGCGAATTGCGATCTGTAGTGACCTTGTCGCAGCGTCCTTGTCTTAGCGAATTCACACTTCATATGAGTCATCTCGCGCACCCCATCGATGACCTCTCATGAAGGTCGTTGACAAGACTATTCATTTTGGCCGCCGCCGTTATTGTGGCATGGACCGTGGCGACACCTAGCGGGTGTGTGTGCCTGAAACGAGTAGCGAGTTGGGGTGGGTTGTGGTGAATAAAACTGGAGGCAAGAGATGGAAATCCTGCCTGCAGTCCAGTAAACCTTCCTTGTATGTACCCATCAAACACCCAATATGCCTATTGGATACACAATCCATTTAGTGTAGTTTTTGACGATGCTTTCCAGCTCTCCTAAATCATTCACATTTTTTTAAATCAACCGTCAGCAGTTAGTTAAAGGTATATTCAGCCTACGTCAGCAGGCCAACTTCAAAATAAATAACACAAGGACGCCTTATTTTTTGACTAAACAAACATCGTCACTGAGTGTAACTGGGTTTCCAAGGTAATACACATATTACCGAAGTACACACCGATGTAAGGCTCGATATGCTTTTAAAAGAACACTTCCTTCGACAGTTCCTATTGCAAATTATCAAGCAGGTTACCAAACAATACAATTAATATTTATTATGCACTGAAGTCCATACCATCAACATATGATATAGATTATTGACCAACGTCAGCCAGAATGTTGACTGCATGGGATCACAAGAACTAATTCAAATGAGTAACAGCGAATAAATAAAAACAATGAATAAGTAAATAAATAAAACTACATAAATAATAATAATAAATAAAACTGAAGAATACATAAAAACAAATATATGATAATATAACAAGAATAAAAATTAAGTTCAAATCACCCACTCCACCGCTGGCTGACTGGCAACAGTTTCACGCAGAAATATCCTGTTTCAATCGTGGACTTATTTGAATCAATGGGGAAGCAAAAAAAAGCCTAAGTCACGAATTTTCAATTAACTGTTGCTGCTGCCGTAGGGATTGCAAAAAGCACCATTGCTTTTCTACTGACGGGAGCCGTCATATATTGCCATATTTGTTTATTGCGTACACGGCAGCTACGGTCCATGAAACAACAATGTCCGCCAGTGGCCGTACAATGGGATTTCGGAAGGTGGACTGTCTCCCTTTCTAGGATCTCAGATATCATGAACACCGCAGCGCGATTGTGTAATATGAGTCAAATGAAACACACAAAACCAAAAATGATGTAAAGATACCAATTAGGTCTTTTTCTGCGGTGTTTCTACTCCTAACGCGTATGCTGAATACCTGGGACCTGGATAGGTTCACAGCAAGATGGTAAGTCTAAGAGCATCGGGTTTGCTGGAACCTTTCTTGCACCATTGCTCAAGGGACCATAACCGAACGTCTTGGCTCCTATCAGACTGACTAACTTTGATAAAACCTACCTCCTGTGTTTTCCTAGTACATCTGTACACGCCACTGTATTTATGTATTCATCCCTTATTCTTCAATACCTGTAGAACGCATTTCAAAGAAAGTAATCTATCAAAGAGTACGGCGAAGGTGCGTCGAAGGCCAGACGAAAATCTTCGAGTTGATATCCCGTCTTGCTTTATTTGCTCCATATGATACAAATAAAACCAGAGTGTATAAGAAACATAGCGATCTTGTGAAACGGCGCCAGGGACGGATTTACCATATCATTTAGGATCTACCAAAATCTTGCAATTGAGGCGGCGATGTTTGACGAAGCGGATTCCAAATTTAACGATGAAGTCGCTACCGGAAAATGATATTGGCAATAACACTGACATTAAATTTCGAAGTGCTCGCTGAAGATGTCACGTGGCCTCGCTCGAGTTCCCCAGGTTGATTATTTCGACTGCTCTGTAGTGAGGAGTTCCTTTCAAATAATTTACTTGCATGTGCTGTCGGTCTGGAGCTGTGTTTATTAAGGCTACTTGTTGAGCCGTTGTAAGGACACAGTTTATAAATCCGCACGTTTATTTTTAGGTGCACCCAACGACAACACCCAAGAGATTAAAGATGGAGCTTCGTCAATAATTAGTGACCATCTCCATACCGCTGTTCTATTACTGGTCATTGCCATCAGCGCCATTTGATCCACCAGGAAGATGTGCTATTTTTGATGGAACAAATTTTCATAGACATATTGAAACATATCTGTTTTTCCTGACTCCAAACTTTGCTGAAGAAAAAATGTTGCAAATTGGGTTTTAGTATGTATAAAATAGACCTCACTTACGGCATCGCGATCGTTTCAATTTGAAATAAATTACTTTAAAGCATTGACGCTATGCTAATTTATAATACATTGTGGGTACGTTAGTGCATTTTAAAAAGTGAGCCACAAAACAGAGGACTGTGGCCAGTACTGACATCGCGAGAAAGATCTGTTTTACTTCAAATCAAGGTTTTTGTCAAGTGGCAATAAATCCGCGTTTCGTCAAAGATTGATATGGGCCACTTACTTCTCTGTTCGCAGGTAAGTGTTGATTATTTTGTCTTGCAAAAAACTGGCAGTTCCTAATTGTTGTAGACCATGCTTGGCACACCTGTACCAAACTTTATAAAGATCCGATTACTTTGGGTGAGATTTCGAGAGGACAACCGGACACCCGGATGGTACGACGACAATATGCGACCACACATTTATATGTAGGGGCATAAAATGGCAACTGGAGTCCCAGTCTACGTAGAATCTGTCTGGAAATTGTAAGGTGTTGACTCTATAATGAAAACGCATTCACCAAAAGTTCATGAAAGTCGGCCCAGGAGCTCGGTAGATACTGAGGCTAATTGTCACTAGGCATCTCGAACTGATCTGAAATCGCGCTCTTGCCGTCCCAAGTACCATAACAACGCGTCTTGCAAAATTTCACGAACATCCGTCAAGTGATTAGCAAACACCGTGCTCAGTGGACGGTGGAAGCCGGAAGTACGCGTGTGTGTGCCCTGGCTTGTGCCTGTATGCACGCGCATGTGTGGGTCTGTACATGTGTATTATTGTGTATTGCGTTTTTGGGTGGTTGCATCCATTGATTACTGTTTTACTATTGCTGATAAAAGTACAAATGAAACACTTGTTGATTTGGACTCATGATACTGCTGTGAAACCTACTGTAATGTACAGTGGTACATTCAAGATACCCTGAGGTCTATTGTAATGCAGGTATATAAGGTCTATTGTAACGTAGCGTCAATGTCTGCTTCTTCACGACTGCACTTCCAACGCTGCCTTGATCCTGAAACGCAACTGATTTTAAAATTTAATATTTTTATTTTCAGAATTAAAGCACGAAACACGATAGACAAAAGACTGCGGAGTTGAGCACATACACGAACAAGTTGCACCGGCAAGTGACACATACTGTAGTGTGTTAGTTGTGCATGTGTCTATCTTGGGAAACACTGTCATCCTCTTATCATGTCGCTTTGCTGTGGATCACATGACGAGTCACGTGACACCTCAGTGGCCTGATGAAGTCTTCGAAAGGAGGACACACGTAGCCAACTCAATCCGTAAGTCCAGTAATTGATTCAATTTTTTACACACTTTGCGTTAGTTTGGCCAAACGAGGTGGGTTATGACCTTTTAATGGTGACAAAATGTTATCTTTTTTCATTGTGACTGGCTCCAAAAACATGCGTATAATTCATCCTCATTTTGAAATGCCAACAAGGTGTAACGCCTAAGAGGTGTCGGGGCCTTGTTATCCTACAGTCATTGTTGACTTATAGTTGGTCAAAGGGGTGTCGAGTCCGTCTCATCCAACAATAATTGGTGATTTGTAGTAGGTCAAAGTGATGTCGGGGACCGTGTCATTCCACAACGATTGTTGATTTATTGTTGATCAAAGGGGTGCCGGAACTGTCTCATCCCACAATAATTGTTGATTTATAAATGCTCAAACCGGTGTCGGGACCCTGTCATCCCACAATCACGTTTGATTTATTGTTTCGGTCAAAGGGGTGCCGGGACCCTGTCATCTGCACTCATTGTTGATTTGTAGTTGGTCAAAGGGGTGTCGGAACCGTGTCATCCCACAATCATTCTTGACTTCTAGATGGTCAAATGGGTTTGAGGACTGCGTTTTCAATTAACCATTGTAGATTTATAGTTGGGCAAAGACGAGGTGTCGGGACCGTGTCATTACACAATTGTAATGGGTTTCTAGTCGGTCAAAGGAGGTAAGGACCGTGCTGTCCAACAACCATTCTTTATTTATAGCTGGGCGCAGACGGGGTGTCGGGACTGTGTCATCCCATAATCCTTGTTGATTTCTTGTTGATCAAAGGGGTGTCAAGACCGTGTCATCCTCAATCATTGTTGATTCATAGTTGGTCAAAGGAGTGTCGGCAACGTGCCATCCAACAATCATTGTTGCTTTATAGTTCATGAAAGGGGTGTCATGACCGTGTCATTCCACGATCATTGTTGATTTATAGTTGGTCAAGGGTGTGTCAGGGCCGTGCCACCCCAGAATCATTGTTTATTTCTAATCGGCAAATGGGATGTCGGGACCGTGCCATCCCACAATTTTTGTTGATTTATAGTTGATAAGCAAAGACAACAGGTTGGANAAAAAAAAGAAAAATTGTGCAAAGAAAAAAATTGTGTTTTTGGTGTAAAATGTTTGAGATCGAGGGCAACTGCATGCGTCTTAAAGAAGCCTTGGATGACGTATTTGAATTCCAATTTTTATGTCACACAGTTTCGTTTCCAACGAGCAACAAGATTTATAAATTCCCATTTGCAAATTAGCCTATGATCGAAAAACAATTTCCATAAGATCCAGGATGAGTTCTTATATGACACAATTTTCCCTGCATGTTTTGCAAAACTAAGTTGATTTTGTAGACGACTTGCCGAACTGTATCATGGTTACAACTGTTGAGTGTGTTTCCTAAAAAGATATTCCAGTCGATAATTAAAAGAATGGGTCTATTCGGAGAATTCTCGCGGTGTCGCTGCTGTACTAGTGGTGATTGAATTGCGCATGCGTGTCTGTCTGCATGTAAACAACTGGTAAAAGATGGAATTGTTATCAAAATACGTCGTCGCGCTAAGCCTTATTACTGCTAATTTCCTTGGTGCAAGTCTTCGACAGGTGGCCACAAATTCCCAAAAGACCTTAAGTTGCTATATTCGTGGACAATTGCGGTCCAAAGGGTCAACTAACTGACAAAAAGTGTGTGGATGCTGAAGCCCCGTGTGTGCTCTATGACTATGCAGTTCCATTCGGAGACAACACAACATTACTTGGTAAGTTTTTAGCAATCAGTTTCTATCAACATCGTTCGGTGATGTTATCCCCACCAGTTACCTCACTGAATAACAGGTTTATTGAGTGGAACTAAGTGTTTCTTTTAGGAAACTCACCCGATGCCGGGTAGGCTAGCAGCACATATTCATATTGTCCTGGGTGGGAGTGGTCCCAAAATAAGAGGTGTATGGTACGTGATGCACAGTAGTGAGTAAATGTCGTAACATTGCACTGGAAACAAATTGACGCCTAGAATGAATTTTTCTTGTTGAGATCAGAAGCCTATTTTAAGTGTCATGAAAAGTACACATTGTTAAATCACTTTTAGCCGGTTTCACATATTTTAATTCAAATATTAAATAAGACTTGGGTACAAAGGTTATTAGTTTCTACACAGAAACATGAAGATGAAACGTCAAGTATGTTCTGCCTTACAAAGTAGTTTTGTCTTGTCTTTTCTTTTACAATTTGCTAATACTTCTCCGACTATTCTGCTACAGGTGAGAGAAAACAACTGGAAGCAACTGCCTGACCATCTATTTTACCTTTGGACAAAGTGAAATGCAATCCTTCAGCAATAACCTGAGAGAACTAAACGTGATTCAGAAATTCAGCACTTGATATGCCTGATTATGGACTCCGTCGCAATGTTGTTTCTTTCTGTGCTTTTTCAGTTTGCCATTTGTTTTTAAATACACTGATAATTGTTTATTCTCGAATCTTGTGCATAGCAGATTCTTATCCAGCTAACTCACAATTGAAAACGTACAATAAGACAATCGATGCAGTCACTGAATATCATTTCCCCATAATGTGTACCAAATTTTTTACCAATAGTATAAAGCCTTTCTTCTGAAAAGAAAATTTAATGCCACTCAGCTTTTGGCTTTCATTTCACTGGTATCTAGTTTCAATGGCCTATAGAAGTGCTTGTAAAAAAGGTCCAGTTTCGACACGTGGCTTTCTTTCATGTAACCTTATTCAGCCTCAGTAACATCCACAATTAGACCCTTGAAGGTAAACACAGCAGCATACCACTTGAATCGTTTTGAGTCCAAAATCAGACCCTGAACTAGACCAGAGTGTCACTAGGTCTTCTTTAGTTTCAGTGCCTCATGTTTCTTCCAGGAAAGGAAATAAGCTATTGTACACACATGACTCATTGCCTATGAAAGGGCATCCTCATCAACAAGGCTTACTTGTTTAGCAGTCAGATATAGTTCGTTTGAATATACAGAAAGTCCACTGGCACATTGTCTTATGGTAACTTAGTAGTGCGATTCACATTTCTCCAGGGCCACTGACTTGTACATTATGCCATGCAACACTGCTGGTGTGTGGAAGTGCTGTGGGAAGAGAACGGAGTAACAAAGCTTGTCTATGATACAGCTTGAAGTGGCCTTAAAATGTCACCGAACCTGGAACAAATATTGACCTATGAATAATTAAGTACTCCAGATTGGGTCAAAAATATTATCCTTGTTTTTCAAAAATATATGATGACTGTTATACAGTTTCACATAAAATTAAATAATTACTATTCTCAGAAACCAAGGGTGTATATAATAAGTATTGCATAAAACTGTGTCATTATTTTTTATTCCTAGCCATAACAATTTGTAAACGCATCACTTGTCTGCAAAATATACAAGTTTTTGAGACAACTTCAAACATTTGTTACCCATTTTCAAGCCTTTGTAATATTAAACTCCGATTACAGGTCCATGGGTCTGTCAAGCATACTTCTAGTCTAAGGTTGAGTGAACCGACTTGGGTCATTGAAAAATGATGGATAATCTTTCTGTTGTTTAAAAGTAATTACAAATCGTAAGGCACCCTCAAAAATGCAATTTTCACAAAAATGGCAGTCATTTGAATTTATAACGACTTGCAATATTTCAAGGCATGAGTTATGACTATTCAGTCACTGTGAATTCAGAAAATGTAATATATTTTCGCGGGTTTACAATTGACACAAATAGCAAAACACTTTCATGAGATCAACTTGAAGGGAATTCATGAAGGTCAAGGATTATCTCACCATGCTATTTTCCCCAAATATCTATTACCTGTTATTTCCACACATTCAGATGTACCAAATATTTCAACCCCAACTCCCCATGCCTATCCCCCGCTAAGGACCTGAATAAGTAAATTAACAAAATGACCTACATACCTTTCTTTAAAAATAGCTGTTCCTTTTCAAAGGCTTTGTTCGTTGTCTCCAATATTGAAAGTAGGCTTTGACTACCGATCTGCACTGGATGGGAAGATCTTGTTGGTTAGCTACAGTCAAATGCTAAAAACCAATTTTTGTCCATTCAGGGACGGTGCAGAAACGATCCATATCTCCTCTGCACGGTACAAGCCCTCAAATCTAAAAACCAAAGGTTACGTGAAAACAGACGTGATAGATTTCCATTTCAACGTGTAATAGATTTCCAGAAGACATATGATAGGGAGTAAACAAATTGTCTAATGCAATGGATATTTGTCATGTACCCTTTGCCATTGGGCTTGGATTGTAATCTTAACTCATTAACCTGTATCGAGGTGACAGCATAAACATTCAGCATTGATTGATGTAACTGTCAATGATAAACTGTTAGAAATCATTCCAAATAAAAATAATGATTTGATGTACGAAAAGATCCCGATTGCTACGTCAATTATTGTATCACAGATCACAACAAACAAAGATAACCGACTGCCGCGAAGTCGACATCGGCGAGTACCTCAGTTAACAGGCATCGGTAGAATAATCATGGAATCGTTAAAATAATCACAAACCTTACCTTTGTGTAAGGTCGTGCTTACTTCCTGTCATAGAAGCACCCCTTTCACGCAACCTCAGATTCAGTTGGCACGGCTGCAAGCCATTTCACTATGTATTTAAAGGGCTCGCGAAATCGAGGCTGTTAATCTATCACCGCTAGTACACGCGCTCCCTCTAGTTATTGTAGCCCACTCAACCTTAGACTAGAAGTATGCTTGACAGACCCATTAACCTGTAATCGGAGTTTAAAATTAAAAAGGCTTGAAAATTGGTAACAAAGGTTTGAAGTTGTCTCAAAAAACTTGTATATTTTGCAGACAAGTTTTACGTTTAAAAAATTGTTATGGCTAAGAATAAAAAATAAAGACACAGTTTTATGCAATACTTATTATATACACCCTTGGTTTCTGAAAATAGTAATTATTTAATTTTATGTGAAACTGTAGAACAGTCACCACATATTTTTGAAAAACAGGGATAACATTTTTGACCCAATTGAGTAGTTCTTTATTACCGTTATGACGAGAGTTGGTTCCTTGGGTTTGAACAGATAACGAATTAAAGAGGATGTTTTTCTTTCTTTTAATAGCAATGTTGTCATTACCTGTGACATAAGCGTAGGGTTCAGTTGTTCGCAAGTGTCTCAGAAAATTGGGCGTCTTAAAGAATTGAGAACGTTTTTGGATGATATTAAAATTAAAACAGGTCTGCTGGATTACCTTTGTGATGCCCTAAATCTTTGGAGATCTTTCGTCTCCTTCGATGGGGTGTTGACTGTTCGACTGACATACCCAATCGTTAAACCGATACGGTTGCAACTCCGCTATTGCGAATAAGCATTCACAATGCTGACAATTCTAGTTTGGGAAATAAGCCGCTGTTGCCAACAGGTACACAAGGCTCCTTGACGGATTGGCTGTAGGACTTTAAGCTATAGAAGAAACGTAAGAGACCATCAATATAATAAGCATGAAATTGTTTAATTGGGAAAACTTACGAGCGGATATAATGTTTGTTGAAGCTGGGGCAGCCGGAAGTTGAAGAAGAAACTGAGCCGCAACAGCGAGTTCCTTACAATATCACTCAGCTTGTCTGGGAACTTCTTCGTCAGGTTGTTATAACCCCTTTGACTGTTTGGTGTACCGTGATATTTGCCCATTTGGCTGTGTTTACCCACTTGGTACTTAGCATTAAATTTATCGTTTTGCTCGACTCACTTGAAAGGTAATCAGCCAATACCCATTTGGTATTATGTACCCATTTGGAGCTACACTAATCTGTGCTACTTAGTATCCAAAAACTTACATTTGGTATCGTAAGTGAGTATGTTATACAATGCATCTTGTAATTAAGGTACCCATCTGTTACCTTCTGTAAAATAATTATTTGTAGAGACGTGACCCTGAAATTCCCAACAGAACTTAAAAATATATTTTTTCCTTCTGTTGAATTAATTGTAACTAATAAATAAAGATATATGTTTGTAACTTTGCCTCTATTGTACTATTGTCATTTTGTTAGAAATTACACATTGGACCTATATTTAGCCGGCCAGTATCAATATATTTTTGTTATTTTCCCCTGAAACATAGTGGCATAACTAGCTGAAATATGCACATCACAAAGAAAATTGTGTATTTTCCAGTCTTAAGAAGAAACCACTTTTCTTTTAAGTTGGACCTTTTCCAGTACATTCAGGCTCATCAATGCCAACATAACGTGATTGCAGTTTTGATATGCGAGACTCACTATTTAAGCAATTATATTGGATTTGCTGCTTAAAGTAAATTCACGATTTCACACACACACACACACACACACGTACAAAGTACGTAAACGCCTTCATGAAGAACAATATCGTGGCCACAACATGACTCAGTGGAGGCACTGGATAACTTTTGCAGGTAAATAGTTATATTCAAAGTTTTAGAATGTCGATCACAAACAGTCACTGTGAGGAATTTGGGTAGACATTCATAAAAGTATACATCTTAATTTTTCATACATTGATTAGAACTTTGGTGGTGTTTGGTACAACAAAATTCATCAGTACAAATTCAGAATAAAATGTCATTTACAAAAATAATTTTAATAGTAAATTTATATGTTGCTCAACTGCTACGTATATTATCTAAAATTTGCAGATGAGGGTTTTCTGCACTCATGACCGCACTGTAAACTGTGTTGTTTCTAGGGACGTGTATTTGTATCATGCAAAAACTGACCATTAGAAAGCACAGGAAATATTGAAACCCACCAAAAACGTGAAGGTGTCGTCTCCCAAAACTATTTGCCAAATTTCCTAAAAAAACATAAAAGAACTCCAAATATACAAAGGCGAACGTAAAAAAGTAACATATTACTGTTCTGAGCCACAAGTTAATAGGAATACAATTGCATAATTTCAAAAAACATCTCAAAAATGGCTTAGGAAATACACCTGTAGATGCGAACGAATGCCACTAGAAGGCACTGCAGTAGTTGGATCCATTTGGAAACCGACGTCAATCAACTTCTTGGGAGTAGGAACTCATATACAAAATTTCATAATGACCATCTGCGCATTTTGGCAGATGCAGAAGACGGCAAAAGACGGATTAAAAACAAACAAAATGATCACTAAGTGGCGCAAAATACGTCGAATCCATCGCATAAAGGAAAGGTACTGCTGTCTTTATGGTGGAATTTGCCAAATTCCATGAAAACTCATCTAGGAGCTCTGAAGTTACAGAAGAAAACGTAAAAAATCGTTAAAAATAAAATTACTAGGCCTACTAGGGAGCACGGATGTCGTTGGATTGGTCTGAAACTTGTCGTCGTATGTTGCCATCTCCACAAGAACACATCAGCTAAATTTTACAAAGATCTTGCAAAGGGTAAGGGCCAAAAGGGGCACAAAGTGCCACTAGGGGTGCCCAGTAGTTGAACACGTCTGGAAATCACAGTTGTCGTCCGTTGTTAACTTCATGTAAATACACTTGCCATATGTTTAAATTATTGAAGTGTAGCTCCTGCAGAGGGTACGGGAAATACAGCCATAGAAGCAAAAACTGGCCCTAGCAGGTGCCGCAGAGTTGTTCAAAAATAACCACGAGTCGTACAAACGTAAACGCCTTTTTTCAAAATGATCCTTAAAATACGGGTTTGGTTGATAGACGGGAACACTAGAAAACACTAAAAATGGTCACTAGATGGCACAAAATACGTTGAATCTATTCGTCAACGCGAACATGTCATCGTGTTAATAGAAAGATGTTCAGCAAATTTCATAAAAGTCCGTCCAGGAACTTCAAAGAAACAGAGAAAAAGTAGGGGCATAGCGTTCGTCGATACTTGCGAAAGTCGCCAAATTCAAATAAATATACCCTTGCCAAGCTTAATACAGATGCTACGCTGCGAGGGTCAATGAGATACAGCCACGGGAACCGTCCTCTTCACAGTAGGAACATTATATGTCTTGGATTGGTTTTGTTGATAGAGCAGGCGCCAAAAACAGACTCGAAAACAGTAAAAATGACCACTGGTTGGCGCAAAAAACTTCTAATCCATCCAAACACGGATAGTTACGTCATCTCACTAATACTAATAGGTACGTATTCCTTAATGCTTTTAAAAATCCGTTGATGAGCTTTAAAGGTACAGAGGTAACAGAAAAAAAAATCAGAATTGTCACTAGGGACACACCAGTCGCAAAGATGCCAGTAGTTGGATCAGTCCGAAAATTCGCTCACCATGAAGGGACCATATGTGCAAACATACATCAAAGAGTTTTGGCAAAAGAGCAGCGGACGCCGGACGGACGATAGGACGGACGGACGCTCTGATAGACGTGTAGAGATTGCGGCATAACGCAAGCAC
>NMRA01000343.1:455507-491819 GCA_002633005.1 Phoronis australis | reverse complement strand
GTTGCCGTTGCCGTTGCCGTTCGGTGAATCTTTTAATCAATGTACACAAACGTGTTGTTGCTTATTTATGTCATCCTGTGGAATACTCTTCAGCTGTTTATTGTTTTGTAATCAAACCACGTTTGAACATTCCGACGGCAGTCACGTCATCTAGACCCCTGAACCTCAAGTCAATCTTATGCATGCTATATTGCCACATCTACTCTTGCGACTGCTTAGTTAATTCTAGATAGAAACTTATAGGTATAAAGTAAAGATTACTGAAATACTTTGAACAGTACAACATGAAAATGTGACCGTAAGAAACCAACGCTTGAAATATAACTTCATTGCAAGTTTTACAAAAGTTAACCTATACTAAATTATTTGAAAATATAAACCCTAATACAAACTGCACGAATACGGATTTTAGAAGAAAACTTAAGATCGGATTCATTCATTCAATGACAGTAGAAATGTCTCCGACATCATATCAAATTGTGTAAATACGTTTGTGCAGAATCTACATACAACACTGAGCATCAAAATGTACAGTACTGGAACCTTCAAATTTAGAAAAGCCTATGAAACTCTTGATAACGATATGAGGTATTAAACATGTTGAAATTCCATCAACCGGTGGGCAGTATGCATTGGAGCACAAAAAGTGATACGCATCTGATTTTGACAGGGAGACTACTCATATAGAATTTTTTTAGTTATATAGTAGGCTTGGATATATAGCTTTTTCCGTCTTCGTGAGATGTCACAGCTATCCATAGTGAAACTAATTATAATATCACCAAATATTCTATCTCTTGTACAATATTTAAAGGATCACCACATTAATATAAGCTGTGCAATACAGAAGTTCCTAACAATCTACTTTTAAAACACATAACAGTACCCTTGATAATGATATTCAAGCTCATGTGGTTTACCATAATGCCCACTTACTGCAAGAGGTTCAAAAATACCATCAACTGTGGGTAAGAACAGAACAAGATCTTCGGCATGCATAAGATGATTGACGTACACAGGAGATATGACTGCACAGACAATTATAGAGTCACTCAAAATGATACAAGTCCAACCATGTCCACATTGAAAAGGTTGCCCAATAGTATACCATCTTGTCTTACGCCACTTGAAAGCTTTGAAGAATGTTGACTGGAACAGGCTTTTTCAAGACAATTGATGGAGAATATTCGAATAAATATTCTTAGTTCGCTTCGATGCATTATTAAACGCCTTGTTAGCCAAGGAAATTCAGGTCCATCAGCTTTAAGAAAGAAATCCCCACCTCTAGTTATTAAAATGACATCATGAAATCTTGAGACTCTGTTGTCGATCGTGTTTGTGGTACTGCAGGAAATTTGGTGCGCTGTAACTGGTTGTGACGCCGTGGTCCCGCATGTTAATGATAGACAATTCAATCAAAATCTAGTGGTTTAACAACAGGCAAAGTCACTTAAATTACATAAAGCAATTAAGACTAAATGAAATTAACCTCCGAGAAGGAATGTAACACAGATCACCCGAAATGAAATTACAAAACTACCAGTCTTCTGCTCCACAGAATTAGAGACTATGCCCTGAAACCAGGTGTGAAACCGTGTACAAGAGCAAAGTCGGATGTCTGATTTTTCATTCATCTCATGATGCACGACCTCACGGAAGAGGCAACTTCCGGGATTTTTTTACCTTTCCGACTTTGGAGTTATTTTGTCTTGGTGGTTCAGGGACATCTTTGCTTCACTGGCATTGGTGACGAAGTCACTGCCCTGCTTGTCCAGGTCCTTTATGACTCAAGGAATAACGTATACATTTCTCCAACTTTGAAGGTTTATATCTCTAACATTTGTGTAAAACTTTCAAATATTGTGATTCAAACACTGTTCACAAAACGACATTAGAATAAATGTATTTTAGTGCCTCTCGAAATGACCTAAGAAATCTTTGGCAATGTACACTGCGCTATTACATTTATTTATATTTTTAAATTTTCCTTTACCGCTACTACAGTCTTGCTGCACCGCTGGCGATGACATTAAGTCACGGGTTTCTGGGCTCATAGACATTCGGACTAGTTTCGACCTAAATAGCTTTACTTCCTGTCGGATTGGTGAGCCTTCGACCTTACAGGGCCTTTTACTTTTAGTAGCCCCATAATTTGCCTTCAGATATGTTAAGCTTCTGTGTATCGAGCTCCACCCTATTTATACTAATGCACTATGACTGGCAAGCTACGTTTAATTACTTTCTTAATTTTAGTGTCCGGTTGTTAATTTTCGTCGTTCATCCTTCTTGTTCGGTTTTGGTTACCTGTGGGCTGCGTGGTATCGTTGTTGCGATCGTTATGGCGATCAAATAAACAAAAACGTGCATTAATAAAATTTACAAACAATCGAGATATCAACTAATGTTTTTAATTTGCCACTCCCATATTAATTGAGAAATCCTTGTCTGCGCCACGGCAGAAGTCGATCATGGGAACCACTGTTCAGCTACTTGTGGCATCTGCAAAGGAATTCACCATTGAACTTTGAACCTTGAACGTATTTTGGATTCAGCCATTCTATTTTTCTTAGTATGTTATGGCTTGTCTTAGTATGTTAGTGCAATTGTTAGTCGTTATTAGAAGTAGCATTAGCGTGTATCATCACATCCCAAATACTAAAACATGAGTACAACCTAGAGTACAACAAAAATACAGTAAACACTTTATTACAATAATCTGGATATAACACAGTTGTCACAGGTGGAGAGCTGTAACTGCAAGTGTCAGCGAGATCACATTGCATTCAGTAATGAAAGTTATATAATTCTATCGTCCCCTATGTATCGGGTAAGACCTCATCTCGTCGACGTGCCCTCACGGAAGAGGCAACTTCCTGGTCTTTTTTAGATTTCCGTCTCTGGTGTTATTTTGTGTTGGTGGTCCGGTGACATCCCTCGTTCACTGGAAGTGGTTGATAGGTCAGGGTCCTGCTTGTTCAGGTTCTGTATGACCCTCAAAAATAGCTGTTCAGATTTAGGTCAAATGCCACATACTATGATTTAAACACCTATCACAACACGAAAATGAATTGATCATAGTTCACCACATCAACAGTGTTTCTGTGATCACTTCCCGAATATTTTTATCAAATATATTTTGATTATGTTATATTGATACCATTGTTTTACTAACAATGTTTGGGGTTTTTTTTTTGCTAAATTTTATGGGGTTTTTTGAGTTTGAAGGCTTATATCTCAGAAATCGATGGTCAGATTTAGGTAAACTGTTCAAATACTAAGATTTAAACACGGTCCAAAAAATGAAAAGGAAATGATCACACTTTAGAACATTAAGAGTGTTTCTGATATCACTTATGGAATAATTTCGCTCATTACCATGGCGAGGTCTCTTGGCGTCTCCGTGTCAAGAAAGAAGGCTCTTATACGCGACGTAGCCACTGAAGTTGAACAGGCATCTTGTTGGATTTGGATGAAATACCAACAGCAACACCACCAACAACCGTCAGACAGAGCCTGATCAACTCTTGTTGTCCCGCCTTCTAGAGATGGTCTTGGTTTAGGGACGAAACAATTAAGGACAGTAGGAGACCAACTGAAGATGGCGGTTGAGCACAGTTCCATCAAGTGTTTAAAGTCACTTCATTAAATCAAATTCGATTTTGTTATTGATACAGTTGTTTTACTATCAATGTGAATTTGTCTTTTATGTGATGAAACCTGGTGTGAAAGAGTGTATATGAACAAAGACAGATGGCTGAATGGCTGGCGAGTAGATTTTTCACTTTGCTTTTCCAAATCAAACAAGTGTTCGGTAAAGTTTTGATGGCTCATAGAACTCGCATGCATTCGAAACTTAGCTTCTAGGGTGTTTATAACTGAACAGCACCATACCTTTTGGCCCTGGTGTCATTCGTGTAAGTGGTACTTTGGTACACTGTCATTGTTTGCAACGTCGAAGTCCAGCGTTTCAACGAATGGTCAAATCTCTAAAAAATCTACAATAAGGTTAAAAGGAAATCAACCCATTGCAAGTGGTAAAAACATACGACCTCAATTTTAAACTAGAAGTGAGAAAGAGTTGGCCGAAGTTATGAATTCCCGGTATTCATGGTTCCCAAGTTTTGCAAGTCCACAAATACATAAATCCGAAGATCCACACAAGTCCTGAAGTCCATTAGTTCGAAAGCTAAAAGTTCGAAATTTTATGACACGAGGTTCTGAACAATGACTTCCAGCAAAACGTTCGTAGGTTTGTAAGCACGTGCCTGTTTGAAACCAGTTCTTCAAAGAGTCAGTGTCTCTGGGAAGGATCCAAACAAAAATTTTCAATGAGCACTGAGCTGTCGCTTTAATTTACATTTTCATATTTCGGTTCACCGCAGCTAAGACTTTGCTGCTCTGCTGTCGTTGAGGTCTGTAGTATCATAGATGTTCGAACCAGTTTTGAACTAACTAGCTTTCTTTTCGGCCAGATAAGGCCTTTTTAAAAGCATTTTCAATAGACGTATTTTGGGTGTCAGGACTTCAGAACTTTCAGAGTGCCGAGATGTACCCTTATACTAAAGCTGTATGAAATGCAAGAAACGTTAGTTCACCTTCATAATTTTCGTCTTAAACCCTTCTTCTTCCGTTTTTTGGTATCCTTGGGTCGCAGCATATCGTTGGGGTATGGGTATAGCGTGTAAATAGACAAAAACTTGTATAATAAAACTTTGAAATAATCGACAAATCACCTGCTTTCAATTTGCCGCTCGGATGCAAAATGAAAAATCCTTGACCCTGTGCCGGCAGAAATCGACCACGGGAACTACTGCTCAAGTCCATCTGGTTGTGGCATCTGCAGAGGAATTTAAAAAAAAACACCATTTTGAGAATTGAACTTCATTTTCGTTTATTCATGCTTTCTTTCGTGGTATGTAAGTGCTTGTATTAGTATGTTAGTGTAAGTGTTAGTCAGGATCAGAAATAGCGTAAGCGTCAACGCGAAAAAACCACCAAGAAAACGTAACAAAAGTTACAAATGTCTTGTCCAGGAGAATAGTAATACATTTGATAGACGGACAGATAAATTCACTGGAATAAATGTGCGTCATCACAACCCAAACATTGATACATGAGAAGAAGCCAGAGTGCAACTAAAATGCAGCCAACATTAATAACGAAAGTTAAACACCCCTGTTGTCCTTCATGTATCTGCTAAGGCAGCACCTCATGGCCCGCGCCTTCACGGAATAGGCAACTTGCTGGGGACGAGGTCAGGGTCCTG
Source organism: Phoronis australis (assembly GCA_002633005.1). NCBI lineage: Eukaryota > Metazoa > Phoronida > Phoronidae > Phoronis > Phoronis australis. The sequence goes on along the minus strand of NMRA01000343.1, from coordinate 486,553 downwards.
TTTGTTTAGCTTCTGTATGATCTTTAATGTCTACATTTCTCTAACTTTGACGGTTTATATCATAGACAAGAGCAACGCGGAGCGTTGAAATGCGCCCACGAATGCATCGCAAATGGTGTGCTTTTAGGGTTCTTTATTTGTACCATAAAAATTGCCACTAGATGGCGCAAAAGCGTACAATCCATCTAAAAACGGGAACATGCCATTTTTCATAAAAATCTGTCAAGGAAATTCAGAGAAACAAAGGAAAACAGAACAAAATGAAATTGCCAATTGTAGGCACAAGGTCCGTTCCATCCGCCTAAAAGTCGCCGCCTGTTATTTTCATAAAAATTCACTTACTTAATTTAATAAAGATCCTGCAGTGGGATTTGGAGATACAGCTAAAGGTGAAAAACAAAACAAAACTACCACTAGGAGGCGCCACTGTAGTCAGTCGCCATCATCAAATGTCCTCTTCACACTGAAAATATATACGCCAATTTTCAAAACCATCCCCAGAATGCTTTGGTTGATCGAGGTGTGGACGCCACCAGGTGGCGTAAAATACCTCGATTCCATCCAAAAAACAGGGTGATAGCGTCATCTCACCAACAAATGCCGATATTCAAAATTTATGAAACTCTGTTGAGGACCTTTGAAGATACAGACTGGTAAACGTAAAAACTAAAATTGCCACTAGGGGGCACACTAGTGGTCAGATCCGTCCGAAAGTCATCGTCGTCCATTGTTAACATTATATCAATACAATTATTAATGCTAAATTAAGTAAATGTCCTGCAAACGGTTTAATAAATACAGTCATGAGCGAAAACAGGAAAAATGACCACTAGGTGGCGCAAACTAGGTCGAATCCATCTGAAAACAGAGAAATAGCGTCACCTCATTAACAGATGCCTGTATGCCAAATTTTATGGAAATACATTAAGGACCTTTGAACATACACACCAGTAGTCAGATCCGTCTGAAAACCGTCGTCCTCCGTTGTTAACATCATGTAAATACACCTACTAATTTTAGTAAAGATCCTGCGAACGGTTTCGGGGATACAGCCATTAGGCGCAAAAAAACTGCCACTAGGAGGCGCCACAGTAGTCGAAGTCGTCGGAAAATCATCGTCAGCCGTCCACTTCATAGTTAGAACATACATGTCAATTTTCACAATCATCCTTTGAGCGGTTTGGTTGATGGAGGGGTGGACGCAAAAAACAGACAAGAAAACAGTAAAAATGGCCACTAGGTGGCGCAAATTACGTCAAATCCATCTGAAATCGGAAGGATAGCGTCATCTCACTAATAGGTGCCTATATATCAAATTTTATGAAAATCCGTTAAGCACTTTTGAAGACACATAGGTAAGCGTAAAAAACTAAAATTGCCACTAGGGGTCACACCGGTAGTCGCATCCGTCCGAAAGTTCACTCATGCCGTCCCATCCACGGAAGGAACGCGCAAAATTTCATGAACATTCGTCAAGGCGTTTTGGAGATAGAGCAGCGGAGGCCGGACGCCGGATGGACGCCGGGACGGACGGAGATGACGGCATAATGCGTCCACCTATAAATATGTGGGCGCATAAAAAAACTGTTCAGATTTAAGTAAAGTATTCGAATACCATAATTCATACAGCGTTCATAAAACGAAAACGAAATGCTCATGTTTTGGAACAATAACTGTGTTTCTGAAATCCCTTCAGGAAGGTTTTCATCAAATGATATTATATCTGTTATTGATACCGCTGTTTTACTATCAACGTGCCTTTGTCTTTTGTTACATTTTGCGGTTTTTGAGGGTCTGTGCGCTGAAACAGGTGTGCAACGGCAGTGTACACGAACAAAGACAGAAGCCTGGATGACTGGCGAGTAGATTTTTCACTTTGCTTTTCCAAATCAAACAAGTGTTCGGTAGTTTTGATGGCTCATAGAATGCATGCAGTTAAAACATGTAATTATATCCGTGACTTTTACAGCTGAACGTCACCATACCTTTCGGCTCTAGTGTTAATCGTGTAAGTGGTACTGCGACACCTTTGGTACACTGTCACTTCTCGCAATGTCACCATAGGATCTGAATTGAAAACTACAAGTGAGATAGAGTGTGGGCAGAAGGTATGAAACCACGATGTTCGAGGGTTTGAACGTTTACAATTCCAACAAGAGCAGCGCGGAGCGTTGAAATGCGCCCACGAATGCATTGCAAATGGTGTGCTTTTAGGGTTATTTATTTGTATAATAAAAATGGCCACTAGATGGCGCAAAAACATACAATCCATCCAAAAACAGGAACATGCCATATTTCATAAATATCTGTCAAGGAACTTCAGAGAAACAAAGGAAAACAGAATAAAATGAAATTGCCACTAGTGGAAACAGTGTCCGTTGGATCCGCCTGAAAGTCGTAGTCGTCTGTTTTTATCTTCAAATAAATAAACCTACTAAATTTAGTAAAGATCCTGCAGTGGGCTTAGGAGATACAACTATGGGCGCAAAACAAAACTACCACTAGGAGGCGCCACAGTAGTCAGTCACCATCATCAAAGCTCGTCTTCACACCGAGAACATATATGCCAATTTTCAAATGATTCGGTTGATACAGGGGTGGACGCCAAAAACAAGATTTGAAAACAGCAAAAATGGCCACTAGGTGGTGCAAAATACCTCGATTCCATCCAAAAACGTGAAGATAGCGTTATTACAACAATAGATGCCTATATTCAAAATTTTATGAAAATCTATTGAGGATCTTTGAAGATACAGAGTTAAAGGTAAAAAAACTAAAATTGCCACTAGGAGGCACAGCAGTAGTGACATCTGTCCGAAAGTCGTCGTTATCCGTAGTCAACATCATATAAGTACACTTGCTAAATTAAGTAAAGATCCTGCCATTAAAAGGCGCCACAGTAGTCGAAATCATCGGAAAATCATCGTCAACCGTCCTCTTTATCAAAGATTTTATAGTATCTTTGTCTTTATAGACAGATTCCATTAAGGAAACTGCCGAATTCCTGGGGAGCGCCATATTGAGGTCACACCATTACAGGCATGCTAGACTAAACACTGCAGTCAGTATAGCCCGTCTGTAAAACAAGTCTTCTGATGGTGTGCCTGCTTGTGTTTTGTATTTGGTAGCAGATCAGCAGATTTGAAATCATTGATAGGGGGTGAAACATAAAGCTAGTACAAATCGCACAATACTACAAAGTATATGGTTGCAATTGCACTAAAAATGAGGGGAAACCATGTACGTATCTAAAGCATTTGGGGGGCAGGGGTTTTGACAAATACATTGTTCAAAAATCTGGATTTCTGAAATACCTTTTACCCAAAGACAAAGTTATGGCAGACAGAGGTGTGACTATTGATGAACTCCGGTTTCCAAGACGAGTTAAGTTAAACATACCAGGTTTCACCAAAGGCAAGTCACAGCAATTAGTAAAAAAGGTCTGACAAAAACATGGCGCATTTCAACAGTAAGAATTCATTTGGAGCGAGCAATACGGATACTTAAGTTTTCAAAATTTTGAGTACCAGTATTCCACTGTAAAGCACAGAATCAGTGGATAACTACTGGATTTTCTGTACGTGCTGGGCTTGTGAACCGGCTATGTGCTGATCTAATCAGAGATCAAAATTTGGAAAACATGGACTAACTTCCGGAGTTTTTAAGTTGCCCATTCCAAGTGGTAACATGGGCTGCTTCAAGAAGTTTCTGAAAGTAAAAGTACGCAACCGTGCACCAGTTTGCTCAACAAAGCTTTCACTGTGTAGCACATCTACGTCATAATAAAGTCATTGTCACAAACTTTAAAATTAGCGCCTACGTAAATAAAGGTGATGCTTCTGTTTTGGCATAAAACAAATGTGATCAACGGCCATTGTCAGTTGTGTAAAGAACTAGTTTTGCTTTCTTAAGCCCAGTACAAAACATGGTTGTTGATACCATTTTTTAAACGAACTGTTTGATGTGGGTATCACCAGGACAGTAATGTGGTGCAACTGAACTAAGTGACACACGAAAACAATCTTAATAACAGTTCTTAAGATTGTTTTAGTAATTCACTAAGGTCAACTAATGGAAATCATACGAAATTCATCACAATGTTGCAATATTAGGAAATGGTTATTTGGCTCTGGGATGTTTCTGTGAACACTGTGTCATCTGTTAAGAAGTGTGTGAATAGATTCCAGGGGACATGTAGTTCAGCCTCAAGAATGTAAACAAATCATAACAGTACATGACCAACGCTGGAGCAGATCCATTTGAAATAATTAAAACCCAGATTAGAATAATAAACAAACAACAAATTCATGTCAGATCACATATTTAATAAAACAGAAACCTTATACAACACAGGAATATGACTTTGATTATCTCACTACCATGCTGAACAGCTGTGCCGTTTTTGTTTTGAGCACTCGTGTAATGGCTGACTTTGGTATGCGAAGCCTGTGGCTGTTATGTAAACTATAGTACGAAGTTACACGATCTCTGTCTATAGTAAGCACATACATGCCAATTTTCACAATCATCCTTTGAGCGGTTTGGTTGATAGAGGGATGGATGCAAAAAAACAGACTCGAAAACAGTAAAAATGTCCTCTAGGTGGCGCAAACTAAGTCGAATCCATCCGAAAACGGGAGGATAGCGTCATCTCACTAATAGGTGCCTACATACCAAATTTCACGAAAATCCGTTTAGGACTTTTCAAGACTCAAAGGTAAGCGTAAAAAACTAAAATTGCCACTAGGGAACACAACGGTAGTCGGATCCATCCGAAAGTTCGCTCATGACGTCCCATTCATGAATGGAACATATGTGTCAAATTTCATGAACATAAGTCAAAGGGTGTTGGAGATAGAGCAGCGGACGCCGGACGCCGGACGGACGGACGGACGGACGCCGCACGGACGGACGGACGGACGGACGGACGGACGGACGGACGGACGGACGGACGGACGGACGGACGGACGGACGGACGGACGGACGGAGATGACGGCGTCCGCATATAAATATGTGGGCGCATAAAAATGTCAAATACTTTGATTTAAATACAGTTCACACAACGAAAATGAAATGATCATATTTTAGACGACTAACACTTATTTCTGAGATCCCTTCAGGAATACTTTCGATCTTGTTATTGATACCGTTGTCTTACTATCAACGTGCCTTTGTTTTTTGCTAAGTTTTATGGTTTTTGAGAGACTGTGCCCTGAAACCAGGTATGAAACAGAGTACATCAACAAATACAAATGCCTGAATGATTGGCAAGTAGATTATTCACTTCGCTTTTCCAAATCAAACAAGCATTTGGTCATATTTTGATGGCACTCTGGAGTACACACATGTTGTCGAAACCGCTAACTTCCAGCATGTTGACAGATGAACTGCACCATACCTTTTGGATCCGGTGGCAATAGTGTTAGTGGTCTTACGGCACCTTTGGTATACTGTAACTGCTCGCTACGTTAGTTCCTGCATGCTTTACATGTCAGCCAAAATCCAGTTGTTCGACAAATAGCCAAGTCGTTAGACATCTACAATAAGATTAAAAGGAAATCAACCTCTTAGAAGTGAAAAACCAATATGACCGGAATTGATATCTAAAAGTGAGAGAGTTTAGGTCGATGGTATGACATCACGGTATTCCTAGGTCTGAACGTTAACTAGACCAAAAGTCCCTAAATTCGAAGTTTCACACAAGTCCAAAAGTCTATCAATTCGAAAGATTAAAGTTCGAACTTTCAGGACACGAGGTTTTGAACAGTGATTTCGAGCAAGATGTTCTGAGCATATATACATGTACACATGTCCGTTTGAAACTAGTTCTTTGAAGAGCCTATGCTACTCAATAGAATCCAAACAAAGTTCGGCAATGGTCACTGAGCTGCATCTTACATTTTCAAATTTTGGTTTACAGCCACTAAAAGTATGGTGCTTCGCTGTCGATGACTTGAATCGCTTGTGGGTGTCATGGACCTTTGGAATAGCTTCGAACTAACTGGCTTTTCTATCTGTTTGAATTCTGAACCTTCGGAATTATAGGGCCTTTATAAAAACAATTTTCATTTGTCGCATAATTTGCCTCCAGGCTTCTGAACCTTCACAGCATCGGGCTCGATCCTATTTACACTAATGTGTTATGATTCGCAAGCTACGCCAATTACCTGCTTAATTTTAGTCTTCGGTAGTTAATTTCGGTCTTCCATCGTTCTTCTTCCGTTTTGGTTATCCGTGGGTAGCATCGTATCGTTGCTGCGTGAATATCGCGCGTAAATAAACAAAAACCGGAATTAATAACAATCGAGGAATCAACTAATGTTTTCAATTTGCAATTCGAATAGTATTACTAACTGAAAAATCCTTGTCAAATGTCACGGCAGCCACTTCTCAGCTCCATCTGATTGCGGCATCTGCGGAGGAATTCAAATAATACCATTCAGGATGCGACCTTGAACGTCAATTGGATTTTTTCATGCTGTATTTCTTTTAATGTCAGGGCTTGTGTTAGTATGCTAGTGCAATTTTAGTCGGGGTTAGAATGAGCGATAGCGTCAACGCGAATATACCAGCAAGACAAGTAACATACGTCTAGTGCAAGTGAATGGTAATGGATTTGATGGATGGAGAGATCTATCTATTAAGTACATGTGCGTCATCACCACCCAAGCACCAATACTTGAGTACAACTAACAGCACAACTAAAATACAGTCAATACGCAATACTTGAAATTACATGATTGCAAAGATCTATACACCACACAGAGTTGTCAAAGGTGGGGAACTGTAACTGCAAGAAACAGCCAGACAAAACTGATATCAATAACGAAAGTTTAACACCTCCATCGTCCTTCATGTATTGGGTAGGATAGCATCTCATGGCGTGCGCCTTCACGTAAGAGGCAACTCCAGAGATGTTTTTTACCTTTCCGTCTCTGGTGGCTCAACGACATCTTTGGTTCGCTGCTAGTGTTGGCGAGGTCAAGGTCGTCCTTGTTTAGGTCACGTATGACCATAGAAAAAATGTCTACATTTCACTAACTTTCAAATTGCTGTTCAAGTTGATGTATACTTTCAAATACTATGATTAAACACTGTTCACAAAACTTAAATGAAATGATTATATTTTAGAACATTTACAGTGTTTCACTCCTGGAACATTTTTATCAAACGAATATTCACTTTGTTATTAATACCGTTGTCTTACTATCAATGTACTTTTTTAGCAGAAATTTAATCTTCTTGGGAAACTGTCTAAAACCAGGCGTGAAACAGCTGTACACGAATAAAGACAGATGCCTGAATGACTGGCGAGTAGTTTTACTTCTCTTTTCCAAATCAAACAAGTGTTTGTTCAGATTTTGATGGCTCATACGAGTACACGCATGTAGACTGAACCGGTGACTTCCAGCTGAACGGTACCATAACTCTTGGCTCTGGTGTTATTCGTGGACCTGTAGCAGCATTTGTAAACTGCTCGCGACGTCAGGTCCCGCATGTTAATTGTAGACTGGTCAGCCAAAGTCCTGTCTTTTGACGAATGGCCAAGTCGGAACAAACAACTGCAATAAGGTAAAAGAAAACCAATTCTTAAGAAGCAATAAAACCTATAGTACCTCATTGCCCTCAGTTAACAACAACAAGTGAGAAACAGTGAGACCCGAAGGTATGAAATCACGGTCGCCATGGTTCCGGACGGATCGACAGACGGAGATGACGGCATAATGCGTCCACATATAAATATGTGGGCGCATAATAATACACTAGTTAATCAAAGTCCAGTAGTTTGACAAAAAGAGAAGTCGCTTACATAAGATCTTCTAATTAGCTAATACAAATACTACTTTTCTGGTATGTGGTTTGAAACCAGTTATAAAACCATACACAGGAATACTTTCAATAGATCATACAAGTACAACCATGCAGTCGAAAGCTAAAACTTCCGGGATGCTTTCAGATGAGACACACCATAGCTTTTGACTCTGGTTTGTTTGGTTCACAGTTATTCGGATATCATCGTGCTTCGTTCGGATGTTAGTGCCGCCCGTAATTACGATCGCAATTACAACAGAGACTGCGCTCGTGTTTTACGACCGTAATCGTTAAATCCAATGAGAAATTGGTTTGTAGTTTACGTGAGCTCAGCAGAAATTCTACGCTCGAAATTTTACGCTCGTATTTTTCGCTCGTAATTTTAGCAAGTAGCCGTTTGATTCAAGTACCAGTCCACGAGATCACCAGCATTTAATATTGTTTTGTGGTGCAAGTGGTTTGTTATCCAAGTGTCTTGAATAAAGAATGAATAATTTACCATCAACATTTGGAAACTCTACTGCATTACCCTCAGAAACCGATTTGAACCAATGTTTTTGCAATATCATATTATCTGCACGCACCGTTAAGAGTAAGAAAACGAAACTTGGCCCAAATAATGAAAAAGCATGGTAATTTTAACAAATGAAATAAGACAACCTGCTAGATATACATTTTGGCATCTCAGTATGTACTAAAACGGATCACTTTCAAATGCATGGGATAGCTAGGGCAGCAAGTAAAAACAATTCAGTCAGTCATCGATATTTTTCAATCTTTTGCTCTGATAAACGTTGCACCTGGGATTTTATCTTCTGAACACTTCATCATAATATGTGCAAAAATACGAGCGTAAAATAACGTACATGAAATTACTAGTGTAAAATGACGAACGTAAATTTATCAGCATACAACTGCTTCAGAGCTCACGTGACCTACAGACCAATTTATTATTGGATATCAGAGTTACGGTGGAAAAAATTTTATAATAGTCTCTATCGTAATTACGAGCGTCCATCAAAATCCAGTGGTTTGACAATTGTAAAATTACTCAAATAAAATAAAGCAATTAAGATTACATGAAATTAACCCCCCAAAAAGAACAGAACATATTTGAGCTGAGCTGAAAACTTTCATTGTATGTATTTTACAACGTGAAGTGTAAATTGAATTGGTTACGAAAATAAAGCAACGCCGCTGCAAAGAGGAAAAATATCAGAAAACTGGATTTCTTACAGTGCTGTTGTTGGTGAATGTATAGGATTGTATTCTGTCGGTCAACAAACAAAAATAAGTGTTTTTTATTCATAATAACTTAAAATAACTAGTGAATACCATTCAATCCTTCCCCATGCTGTCCACATAATTGCCACCGAACCTGACTTGCACCGTTATATTTTTCATTTTAGACGACCTAAAGACATCAAAAGCAGAACATTTCCTGAATGATTTAAATAGACTAAAAAGTTCAGAATACATGCCATAGTTAGTAAAATTGATCATTTAATCCCAAACACCTCTTAAAAAGTTCTTTTTACTTCAATAGCGCTGTGCGTGATTACGATATTGTTTTTGTGAGATCTTTGCAATAGCATACCCTCCTTTCTGCGAATTTGACCACACTACAAAAAAGATGCTCTAAACCGTGCGGCCAAAAGATATCCATTTTTAAATCAATATCTTTTGGCCGATGTAATTATTATAATATCAATCAGCTCAGTGCGCATTGCGGAACTTTGTTTGGATCTTTTTGAGAGGCACTGGCTCTCCGAGGAAGTAGTTTCAAACAGGTACGTGCATATAAATCCCCGAACATTTTGCTCCAAATTACTGATCAGAACCTCGTGTCACGAAAGTTCAATTTTTAATTTTCGGAGTTATGTAGTATCTTTTTAGTGCCGGACTTGTACTAGCGACGTACCTTGGGGGCCAACATAGCCCACGTCATGCACTGTGGTTCCCCAACACCTCGTCACGATATTAACGGTTGAGTGATTTACGGCGGATCATTTTCAATACCAAACTCGTTCTTAGAACTTGGTAATGTTCAAGCTACTTCATATTCACATCGTCGCTATGTACTGTGTCTGAACCTAGTATGATTAAACAATCACAGAAATAAGGAAATAGGGTGCAAGTTCCACTTTAAATCACTAGTCTCTGGTGTCATAGACCCTCAGACTAGTTTCGAACTAACTAGTTTTACATTCTTTCGGATTTGTTAATCTTCGGCCCTCACAGGGCCTTTTAAAAATATTTTCATTTGTCGGATTATGGGCCCTTGGACTTGTGAAAGTTCGAAGTATCTACGTATTGGACTGTGACACGCAAGCAACATTATATTACCTTCTTAATTTTAGTCTTCGGTTGTTGATTTTCGTCTTCCGTTCTCCTTCATCCATTTCGGTTATCTCTGGCTCGCAACTTACCGTTGGGGGTATGGGTAGGGTGTAAATATACAAAGTGAATTAACAAAACTTACAAACAATCGACAAATCAAAGATTATTTTCAATTTGCCACTCGGAGACTATGAAAACTCCTTTCTTCCCTACCTCGGCAGTCATCGATCACGGGAACCACTGCTGGTTGTGGCGTTTGCAGAGGAATTCAATTAACACCATTCAACATGCATTTTGCGACATTGTGTTCATTCTTGCTGTCTCTCTTATTAGATGTTAGGACACCTGTTAGTACGTTAGTGCAATTGTTAGTAGGGGTTAAAAAGAGCAGCAAGAAAAGTAACAAACGTCACCATTGAAATGCATGTGCGTCGTCGACCCATGTGTACAACCCGCAGTACAATTACATGTAAATACAGACAACACTTAAAATATATTACAACGAACTGGACACCACACTGTTGTCACGGGTGGAGAATTGTCATCCAGACTAAAATTTGATGAATAACGGAACTTACACACCTGCATCATCTGGCATGTATCGGATAAGACATCACCTCATTCTGCGCGCCCTCTCGGAAATTGTCACAATCTGACACAGCAGGCCGTTCAACTCAAAGGGAAAAATTCTATTGGTCATTCTATTACTCCTCGGAAGGGGTTGTAGCTCTTTCCAATAAAATCTGGGCACTTACAGACCGTTGTATATCAGTAATTATTTAAAGTATATCTGAAATAATTCTCGCGTTACAACTGTTGGAGAAGACATTTACAAATTCAACCAAGCAATCGAAGTGCAACAGCCAGATAACCACGTCGTTACACCATCCAAATCAATAAACTCGTCTTTTAGAAATTCTGAATACTGAAAGTGTGTTCTCAATGGAAGTCATCTGTGATCCTGCAGTGAAGACTCTGGCGGATAGATCTTTGTGGAAACTGTATTTCAATGGGATACCTTCAAAAACCCCATGTGGGCTACGACGAAGTCATGACACAGGTCGTTCATCGGTATTGTTTCGTGGACGGGAGATTTGCCTTAAAGGCGGTGGTACCTCAAACAATTGACGGGCAGGCAGGTGTTTTTGTAGCAAATCCGTCAATTTCAAGACCCATGTCTTTCGATTTAGAGAACTCGTATTGCTTTCCACTACCAGGCTCTACCTAGTGGCGTATTTAGGGGGGCAGGGGCATCACGTGACCTATAGTTCAGTCTAATAGTATTGACCGGGACTTTCTGCTAACTGAAGGTCAGCAGAAACTTTATAAAGTAGCACTGGATTTCTAAAAATAGGATTCATTTTCTAAAATAGTTTTGAATTTCTAAAATACTTTTGAATATGAATTTGTATAACAGGATTAAATTCATAGAGTTGCACTGAATTTTCAGTAGGATTGATTTTCATTTCAACTAAGAGTGAATTGGTTAAAGAGCATTGAGTTTTACAAAATAGGATTTTTATTTTTAAATAATATCTGCCTCTTCTGCTGCCCATATAAACCACTCCTCTCATGCGAAACTCATTTCCCAGACTGAATTTTGCGCCGCATACCTGCCAACTATCCAGCTTTTGGCTGTCGCAGAACCGTCCCGCTTTTTGAAGCTTTGCCTTGGGTCCCGCCAACTGTGATTCTCTTTGACACACGCGATGACGAAATTTACATATTATTCTCGGTATATCATTATGTTTGACCCTCTAATTTCTCCGTTCCATTTTTTAGGAATGACAAAATAAAAATTCGCCGTCGTCTCCTGGTTGTTGTGGCGGACATTTGTCCATTGTCATCGATGAAGACTCAACCGAACGGCAATACGCCCCAGAATTGGCTGTGAGTGGGCTAGGCAATTATATCGCCGATGCACGCCGCAGATGTACAGCCAGCCGAGGGGCTACGTGTTGTCTAGAACTGGGCTTCAGAAATCATGATTTCAAAATAATCATTGTTGTAAAATCAGTACCGTGCAGAAGAGGGTGTGGTGGGGCGACGGGGCGACAGCCACGGACATCGATCCACATCGGGTAGTCATCCAATTACTATGAATAAACATTTTGAAATTGTGACTGATTTGTAATTATATAAATAAAGTTTCTATGTTATGTTTCGTCATTTTTATTTTTCTTAGTACAAGGGTCCTGCATTCCTTTGATTAGAGAAGAGGCGTGCAATGAAAAAATCGCCCCAAACCCCTGCACGCTACTGTGTGTATTTTGCGTACCGGAAACTTGTTAACTACTTGTCATTTGGAAGAGGATGAAGAATTTGTTCCCTGACCGTTTCCTATCTATCGACGGAGGTAAACCGAGACGCCGCGTCGGCGCCTCAACGGCCGGCCAGGGTAGCGCTGTACTAGTTGAGTGGCGGTATTGTGGGTGGGATGTGGTGGGGTGGGGCAACAATAAATCCCAAAAACGGCATTACTGACATTGTCCTGTCTTGCACCGCGACCCCGGTGGGCCAGCCTAAATCTGTCAGTCTGAGGGTAATGCAGGCCTAGTGAACACCGAAATGTCGGACCGAAATTGCATCTCAGTAAACTTTGCACCGTTGAATCACTTAGGCAAATCCCAGGTGTCTCAAGTAAAAACCCTGACATGAGAATCCGACACAACTGAAGCCCGTGGAACCGAACCTTCATAGATAAACTGTGTTGTTTTTCTTCCTGAGCCCAAGCCAGGGGCCTAAAACACATTTGGTCGGATTAGGAACACCGCCTTTTATATAATAGAGCGAAAGAAAAGAGTGCCGGACGCATATAACTAACTTACTTGTGTATCAGTAATGTTATCCAGAGGAGGCAGTGTGGCCTGGTTGATAATTGCCCGCTTTCATTACTCGAGGTCGTTTGTTCAAGTCCCACCAGGTCGCACTGCTAGACCCTTGAGCCAGGTTTCTAGCTCCTCAGCTCGATTTTAACCACATATTAATAAGCATAAAAATATTCCCATGTGATGAGTGCAATGGGCCCACATTCGAGGCCTGCGCACGTCTGGTACAACGTGTATCAGACCACCTGCAATTATTTTTTTTAATGATATCCAGAGAGGATTCGTTTTGGGTTTACTACAACTCGAATGCATAGACTCAGCACAAGTGACCCAGCGATCTCTACATGTATCAGGTTGAGGCTGAGTGGGTGAAAGCGTGTTTTCCCATTGTTCACTTCATGTTTAGTTCCGTTAATTCTCATCGCGAAACTCGTGGGTTTTAGTGTACTTTAGTTATTTCAACGTGGATGACATTGTATACTGTAGAAAGGTACGAAAAACCGTGTCATTGGCTGTCCTGCCAAACCGCTTGTTCCTACAATGGATCTTTGTACTTTTAGATGTTTTTGACCGTGTATAATAATTTTGTAACACAACATCTAACTAAACAAGCAGTTATTTTGAAAAATAATTGAACAATTATGTATTTTAAAGAAAAAATAATGATCCTTTGGTTTTCCGTCAGGTGATACCATCAGTGGAAGACATTACAAAGACGTAGAGCGAGGTTGGCAAGTATTATGAAGACAGGTTTGGAGATAGGGGTGAAGACGACATTCAGGCCATAGATAAAACAGGTAATGAGTTAGACCTGTTCGCCATGAAACGCAGGAGTCCACTCTCCACGAACCTACTGAAATTAAAGATATCGCTCAAATTGGAATTCCGAAGTTACAGCCGTGCATGTATTTATACTTTCTACTGTTACTGTGGAATGTACTTCTCACCTGGTTGAGAAGTCATTTTTCACCATGGTGGAAAGTTTCACAAAAGTAAAAAAAAACGTCATGTACCGGCCACCGTGGTGTACACTCAGTGTTTCACTATAGTTTTGAGTAAACTGTCAAAGTGTTAATTTATTCAGAGAAAAGTTTCAAAATTATTATTATTATTATTATTATTATTATTATTATTATTATTATTATTATTGTTATTGTTATTACTATTATTATTGTTGTTGTTGTTGTTGTTGTTGTTGTTGTTGCTGTTGTTGTTGTTGTTGTTGTTATTATTATTATTGGAAAACTAACATTTTTCATTTTGTCTACGACACCCAAGCATATGTGTCGTAACTACGCCTCTGATTTGGAACAACAATGTGTTTTGAAAGTAGATGACTGATATGAAAAACTCTGAGAGTGTCTGTCGAAGTCTTCAAACTATTTTATTGGGAATTTTGTATGAAAATGCATTCTTTCGCAGAGGTTTTTTCAGAAACGTATCCTTTCGTAGGGAGATTGGATCTGAAAAAAGTTAACCTTATGAGCAGCACGTCGTACCTCTTGTATGGAAGAACCCCCGGGTTCCTTGATAAGAGTTGACTGTAAACTGCAGTGCGTGAACTTCGTGTATGTGTGAACTTGGAATACACTAGGAAACTTAATTGTTTAAAAGAACTCAAGTACTATCTAGTTCAACGTCATTTCCCCTTACATCTTAATAATACACAAACAGTTTGACAAAGTCCGTTCAATCATACGAAATGAATCTTTAAGAACTAAAACTAAAGTCAATACTACAAATAGAATACCATTCATAACTATGTTCAATCCATGTTTAAACGGAATTAGCCACGTCTTCAGAAAACATCTTTCCACGCTGCATATTTCCCCTCAAATGAAAAACCTATTTCCTTATCCACCTATAATTTCTGGGAGAAAATGTAAAAATCTAAAAAAAAATATTTAGTTAAAGCTAATATCGACAATATGCACAAAACTGACAAACCTATTGGCAACACACAATGTAACAAAACTAGGTGTAAAATGTGTAACTTTATCAACGATAGCACTTTTTTCCAGTCTTCCCAAACCAATGAAAACTTTGAAGTAAAACATTATCCTGATTGCACCACCAACAATATTATTTACCTTATAACTTGTAAAAAAATGTTCTATCCAATACGTAGGACAAACTCATCATAATCTACAAACTCGGTTTCGTAATCATAGATTTAACAATACATAAAAACATTTCTGATACTATAAGTAACCATTTCAATTCCAAAAACCATAATATTCAAGATCTTTCTGTACAAATAATAAAAAACTCCAACACCCCAGTTCCCCTCAAAGACTCAAAAGAGATCAATATTGGATAGACAAGCTCAGCACAATAGAACCTCATGGATTGAACATAAAAACTTCTTAAAATATTTTATTGAATTTTTTACGCAAAAATGTATCATATTCATTATACCATATCTTAAATGTCAATTGTCATATAGTGTTTGATTTTACTTTATTTCTGTTTCTGTTGACAAAGGACGTTATTACATCCGAAAATTTCAGTTGATCCATTCTTGTTGTTTTATTTACCTATTTATATTCTACATTTCGTGAAACAATAGTATCCTTGGGAGGATCTGGATCGCCTTATTTAGTTTCAGATTTATTTTCCACTGGAGATTGTGATAACTTAAGCCCCAGTTGTGGTTAGGTATCAGATATGATCTTGTGGTCTGCTTTAACTTACATGAAATATTTACTGTTATTGATAATAAGAACAGTTGGTATATAAAATAAAATGTTGGTTTTATCATCCAAGTCTTTTTAATTCAGTTTTGTATGAAGCTATATGGGTAGTGAATACTTTGATTGCTGTTCAGTACAATTTTTTGCCGTGACATTTTGAACTTTGACTAGTTATGATTGATGATATACCCAATGTTACTACGTTTTGTAAGTTGTGAGCTATTCTACAAGTTAGCAACTGACTTAGTACATGTAACTGTTGGTGAGTGGGAGAGTGGGATTGTGTTTACCCAATACTGGCATGTCTAAGAAATAATGGAATGTTCTGAAATTGCACTACGATTTTGTGGTAGTGATGAATTGCCTTGCTTTCTTCTTCTCACTTGTGTAACACCCACTGCACAAAACAATTGCCTGCATTGCTAGTAGCCTGATGCATTGAATAGGGAGCACATGCAGAATTGTTGGGTGGAGATGAATCCAACAGTTAGCTAGGAGCAACATGTTTGTCAATGGTCAGGAGAGCAACCAAAATGTGTGACGATGGGAGGGGCTCAACACCCATGTGGCATACATACCCATTCGTTTTTACCTGTTTAGCACTCCTCCCATATAACCCCCTGGGAGGGGGTCAACACCCATTTGGAGCCCACCTGGTTTTTGCCTGTTACCCCCTTAGCTGGCACCTGGGGGAATTCCCCTCTGAACCCATAGAAGCAATCATTCAAATTATGTAGTCCATGGAGGTATGAACTGTTATAAGGAACGATATTTGCCTTGTTAAGAACTCAAGCAAGAAACAAAACCATGATGGATTTTGAAGGGAGCTTCAAGAGAATAAACAAAAACACTTTATTATTGATTAAAATAAACATTTTCCTTCTCATTCGATTATAAGTGGATCTTAGTTTATGTAATCTAACCATTTTCAATCACACAGTAATTTTAATGCACGTTGAATGTCATTAAAGTATGAATTTATGAGCGTTTACATTGTTCGGACTGCACTCCTAACTAACTGTTGATTATTCACCGCTTGGAGCGCTCGTGTTTCGACCGGTAACCATTGCGGCGAATGGAAAAATGGCGGAGTGAACTCTCCTGTACTAG
The DNA here is from genome assembly GCA_002633005.1 of Phoronis australis. Classification (NCBI taxonomy): domain Eukaryota; kingdom Metazoa; phylum Phoronida; family Phoronidae; genus Phoronis; species Phoronis australis. The sequence goes on along the minus strand of NMRA01000343.1, from coordinate 469,770 downwards.
TACACTCCTTGATATTAGCCTCGAATGGCAGATACAACCGTGTAATAACCAATAAAGTTATCTCACTAGTGAGATAACATTTTGGCGGGAAACCGAGGCCGGATTCGAACCCGGCCTCAAGAGTTTCGAGTCGCCGACTTTACCACTACACGGCTCAAATCATCGAGCGTGAAAATAGAATACTTAAATGAGCACGCGCAACAATCGCATATTCAGCAAAGGACATTGTACCGACATTTATACGCTATGAAAAGTAAGACGCATAATTTCCATAAAAACGATATTTTAATTCAGTGAAATTTTTCTGTCGTGTTCTCTCATTTGTAAATCACCGATCTCCAATTTGAATGCGGGTATCGTGTCGTCAGGATCCTTTGACTTGAGCATTATAATCAGTTACTAGTGGTAACCTACTTTAGCAGATGATATTTCCCCGGTCGAAGCTTAGCGTGATAAAATGTGTAGTAAGCTATAATAGTTGCTGAACCTTAATTTATAGATTCCCTTTATTTCTATTTTGCTTAAATTTTCAATTTGGTTTTGAGTGTAAGCATTATCTGACAAAAATAGCTCGGCTTTTCTTAAAAGGTCACGCCCCTCGAGCGATAATTCTCCAAAATCCACTCGGGCTCGAGATAACGGGGGATAAAGACTTCGCCATGTAATAATCTATATGTATGTAGTAATGTACACCAACGTTATACGGAAATGAACGAACTTCGTATCGAATGAGCTTGATTTGCGTTGAGAAAAAAAAACAGATGAGACGTCACATTTTTAAAGGATTCTGGAAAGTCGTCTAATCAATGCAAAATGAAACCAACCACTGAGACTGAAAACAAAGAACGTGCATCAACATTTCTAGATCAAGTCTTTACTAAAAAGTTGGAGTCGACGAAATTTAACGCCGTTTGGTAGAGTAACAGTAATTAGAATATTAGCTATTCCTAAACTTAATTTTTTGTTGTCAAGTTTACCAAATCCACCAGTAAAAGTCTTGGGTGAATTGAATACGACATTTTTTAGATTTGTATGGCAGGCCCGTAATGATAAAATTAAACGAACTACGGCCTGTTTAGGACTTGATCAAGGGGGAATTCAAATGCTTAATATGCATACTTTCAGCAAAGCTTTAAAACTCGCTATGGCCCGTAGATATCTTGAAAGCCCTGCGTCTAAAAGTGGTGAATTACTGTACTCACTCTTGGTTTCCAAGCCGCCATTTTACCCGTCAAACAACATGTCGTCAGGTAAAACTTATTGTTTGTTTGTCGACTTTAGGCAAGTGGGCGGAGTTTACGATAGGTCAATTCCTAAGCTCAGCTTCCGCAAGCCCACGACGAGTGCCCTCCACATAATTTACTATCAGTTTGAATGTAATTAAACTCTGATTATGCAAAACAACATTGTGTATAACCGTGGTACCACGGGTTGCTGGCTTATAACGCTGGCCTAGTGCGAAATCTGGCATTTACTGATGGTAATTTACCGCGATTAAACGTGTGATCAGACATCGGAAATGTGTGTGTTCGTTGTGCTTCAACCAACAGTAGCACATAATGTCAAGATCAAACACAAGATACCCCGGTTCTTGCACTTGAATTCTAGGTCAAGGGTTAACAAATGAGCTATAAGAAGAAACAAATTACACTTAAGTGGAAATTAATTTTGATGAACTCAATCCGATTGAACATGGGGATAAATTTCTTTACTTGGACATACACTAGGGGTTTCTTGCTCAAACTCGAAATTTTATCTTTGACAGGCGTACAGGTTCAAGCACAACTGAAATCCGCCATGTTGAAAATTTTAGGTCCTTGAATTCCCAGTTTTGAGTTCGTTTTGAGAATTTCGTCGCCAATTCACCACTCACAGGGATAATTTAATGGGATCAAGGAACGATATAGCCTTGGTAAAAAGCTGTATATATAAATATACAGCTTTGCACCGATGTGGGTAAAAAAGTGGTAAGATAAAACCTGACACGAAATTAGTGTCATTAAAAACTAAGACTGTTAATATTGTAAGAGTCGTCCGTAAAGAATTCGCACATGTCGAAAAAACTGTCGGGGTTAAGATTTGTAATGACCGTGTTCAAAGTACTCGTAATCATAAACAAAGACTTCAGCGGTTTTGGGCTTCATCTTTAACTAGTTAACTGTTAAAGGTACCTTTGAAATGAGCAAAAATAGAGTACATCTTAATACGAAGGCCTCATCTCACATGCTCCCCCGGTCATCCGTCAAAAATCTGCGACCATCGTGTCTGCTGAAATTCTCATTGCTGCTACGGCCAGAAACGGAAATCTTGCCGGCTCATGTCTCTAAAACAATTACACAGAAATAGACATTTTATAAAGTTTAGAAAATAGTTCCCTTATGCCTTTAATTACCTACGTAAAAATCTACAGTCATTGACCTTCTTTGTTTTAATAATTGTATAGCACATATTTTCAGTTCTTTGCAAACAAACAACAAGTCATACGAAGCTACACCATGTACTTGTAAAGCGTTGATGCTTCCTGCAATGTAAACAAAACGACTGCCGAGTTTCATTAATGGCTAATCTATTTGTCTTTACTTTTAGTTTTTCGAAAAATGATCTTCGCCCATGGCTTTATAATTTCATAATGACACTTAACGAGAAAAACTTTCAGTTCTTATGATTCATCAACACAGCTCTCCGTAATGGACGTGTAGCATGCTTTCAAAGCCATGACATCTGTACAATTCTTCCCTGTCCGCCAATTTTTCGGTTTTTTTTTTTTTGCTTGCCATTGTCTAGACATCTCAGTTTTAAGAATGCGAGGATTATTCAATACGTTGAAACTATTGAGCGAATTTTTTTGTTCACGCTGAGTGTAAGTGGTGTTTTTGCACCGGTATTCGGGCGCGCTAACACCTTGGATAGTACGAAGTCGGTGACAATTTACCGCGCTATCAATTTTGTATTGGCATATTCGATTATATTATTGACGTGGGCGCAGACGAAAAATTCACTTTTAGTGAGAGCGGAATCAAAAAAGTACAGAATGTAAAAAGTCTCCACAAAAATCCATCCTTACATGAGGTTTTGTTCAAGAAACACAGCCTTAGTTTCACCTGCGGCCCTTTCGCAGAGATTCTTCAGAGGAGAATTAGACTTTGGATTAGGAAGCTATTTTGTGAATTTTGTTAGTGTGTCAAAAGATGCACCTCCTTATGGGGTTAGAAAAGTAAAGCGTGAGCTTCTACTGCGGGTTGTAGAATCCAGGGAAATAGGGGCTTGAGATTGTAGCATACGTATCTCTGACAGCAAACCACTGAGGTCACATGGTTTATGACGAGCAGAGTGGTCCGCCATATTGGTAGAGGATGAAAGTGAGTCTACCTGCCTGTATGGTGTGCAGTATTTAATTATAAAAGTAGTAAGACAGAAGAAGCAAAGCAACAAAACATCACATTTCACAGGTAATTATGTCACGGAGCTTATCATTGATAGTGCTTTGTGTGTGCCATTATGATTAGATATTGACAAAAATTATTTTTATTACGGATAGTGCAGTGCACAACACTTCACTGTACAGGCACTCTTGAAAGCCGCTTGATACGATACTATAGGGGCACACTACAGTTATTACAATGTTTTGGCTGCTGACGCACACTTAAGTGGAGATGAGTCCTTTCCTCACGTCCTCATCAAGAGTCTGAAAAAACTAAAGGTTTTGTAGCATCCCAACTCACAAGAATCCAGAATTGAGTAGCAGATTAAGTGAACTTAGTTGACTCCTACTGTTTTATGCAACTGGGTACAGGTAACTAACGATTTGCAGTAAAGAATATTGCCAACTGTTGACTAGATTTGATCGCTGTTGACCGTGTGTTCCATTTATAAATGGTTCATGGGATTTCTCATAGTAAAAAGGAAACTAAAAGTAAAACTTTATTCTTATCCCCACCAGTTTACTGCGTAACAGACAAGAGCAACGCAGAACATTGAAATGCGCCCACGATTGCACCGCAAACGGTGTGGTTACAGTGTTTTTTATTTGTTTCATAAAAATGGCCACTTGATGACGCAAAAGGATCCAATCCATCTGAAAACGGCACGTGCCATCGCTTTTGTAATAAAAGGCTATCTACAAAATTTCATAAAAACCTGTCAAGGAACTTCAAAGAAACGAAGGAAAACGAAATAAAAATGAAATTGTCACAATGGGGCACAGCGTTCTTTGGAGCTATCTGAAAGGCGTCGTCCTCTGTTGTTAGCTTCATATGAATACAATTACTAAATTTAATGAAGATCCTGCAGTGGGTATAGGAGATGCAGCTATGGGCGCAAAACAAAACAAAACAAAACAAAACAAAACCACCACTAGGAGGCACCACAGTAGTTGAATCCGTCATTGTCAACCGTCCTCTTCACACTGAGAGCATACACGCCAATTTTCAAAATCATCATTAGAAAGGTTTGCTTGATCGAACGGTGAACGTCAAAAACAGACGTGAAAACGTAAAAGCAGTAAAAATGGCCAGTAGGTGGCGCAAAGTACCTCAATTCCATCCGGAAACGGGAGGATAGCATCAAAGACACTAACAAGACTATTCACCATGGCCGCCGCCATTATTTTGTCATGGACCGTGGCGACACCTAACAGGTGTGTGTGAGCCGACGAAGTACGCAAGACATTGACTATGACCGATCTCAGTTTGTCAAATTCAACATTGTCAGTGAATTGTTATTGTTTAAAATATTGAAAACAAAAAACACGAGCACTGTACTGGAGAAATACACATAGGCAAAATATAGAGTAAAGCAAGAAAAAAATTGGGCAGCAAAGGTAATATAAATTACGAGAAATACATCATAACCAAGAGGGAGACTTAGTAATAAGAGCTGAGCAGATGAAAGTAGGTTATTGGAGAATGGGCAGGTACTGAACTTGTAGGATTTTGTCCGGGGCGTTAGGAATGTACTAAACATCAAATGGATCTGCTGAAGAAGAGATAGGAGAGGGGGTGCCCCTCAAACCAATTGAAAGGTTGCGGGAAGAGATAGCTTTCTTCCCCCAATATTGCAGGTGTCAATATCAATTAATTAACAATTAATTATGCATGCTTTCAACACACAAACTTTGTTTTAAAATAAAATGGAAAAAATAGTAGATCTTTCTTTCGAAAATTCACATCTTAAAGACGTTCTATATTCAAGCAGTTGTGTCTGCCCATTTACATGAAACTGTCCCAAATATCGAACCAATAGGGTCATATCCAGGATTTTTAAAGGGTGGGGTCGGATAATGATTTTTTTAAGAAAGGTGGCCCAACTCAACAATTTAAAAATTCTAGCATTGATATCACTACAATCAAGGAAAATGGGGGATCCAGACCCCTTTGAACCCCACCCCCCCACCGTAGATCCGACTGTACTCAACTGAGTTGGTAAATCTTTTAGGCATTTTTATGTTCTTTGCTCACAGTTTTTATGTTTTTCTATCATTTTATCTTCATTATGAGCTCCTTTTTTGACTTATGACGTTTCCAGCTCTCGTAAATCATTTGCATTTTTAAATCAAGTTAGTTAAAGGCATAATAAGCCTCCGTCGGCAGGCCAACTTCAAAGTAAATAACATAACGACGCCTTATTTCCTGATTTGATGGTTTAAGACCCATGTCAAAACAAAAATCTAAACAAACGACATCGTCACTGGGGTGTAACAAGTTTCCAAGGTACTTCACATACTACCGAAGTGCTCAGAGATATATGGCTCAATGTGCCTTTAAAAAAACACTTCCTTCACCACTTCCTATGGCAAGTAATCAAGTAGGTTACCAAACCATAAAAGTAATATTTATTATGCACTGAAGTCCATATCATGATCATATTATACAGATTATTGATCAACGGCAGCCAGGATGTTGACTGTATGGCGTCACAAGAAATAATTTAAATAAGTAATAGCAAATAAACAAAAATAAATAATAATAATAATAATAAATAATTAAGAATAGATATAAAAACAAATATATGATAAAAACAACAATAAAATTAGTGAATAATAGTTATTATAATTATCTTTTAGATGCGAATGTATTAAGACTGCAGAATGAAATGAAAAAAGTAATTAGAAGCATCAATGGGCATATAATAAACTAATCAGTAGTTCCCAAAATCATGCAAACAATTTATGATAATTTTCTATATCAGCAATCAAATGCAGGAAACAGTAAAGACATTAAGTTCAAATCACCCAGTCCATCACTGAATGACTGGCAACAGTTTCACGCAGAAATATCCTCTGTTTCAATCAAGAACATCACCTAGCTTAATTATTGTGGAAGCAAAAAAAGCATAAGTCACGAATTTTCAATTAACTGTTGCTGCAGCAGTAGGCAGTGCAAAAAGCACCATTGCTTTTTTTACTGACGGGAGCCGTGATATCTTGCCACATTTGTTTATTGCAAGCACACTCGCTAGACGTCTCTACGGTCCATGAAACAACAATGTCTGCCAGTGGCCGTTCGATGGGATTTCGCTGGTGGACTGTCTCCTTATCTATGGTTTCTGATGATAGCACCAAAGATGCTGCAGTTACTGGTGCCATGCCTAATACTACAGCACTACTGACAATTCCCTCTACAGTCACAGGCACAATAGGGACCGCTGGGTGCAGTCTTTTCGGCATACCCGCTTGACTTACTTTCTCATGCAAGTCAACGACTCTCTGAAATGAATGAATACAAAAATACATTTAAGGTATCTACAAATTTTAACTGCCTACAACTGTGTACTTGTCCACACCCACATTTTTAACAAAAAGCTAGAATCAAGACTCATCCTTTGATTTTCAGCATATTTTTTAATGAAAGGGATTTAAAAATACCAAGTGTGTAAACCAAACAAATACTTTAAATACCATTTCAGATCAATAAAACTATACATACAAGTCATGAAATCAAAAACAACAGAGTCTTATAACTATAGTAAGTAGAGAGGTTAGTTTCAGCTTGCGATACAATAGATATAACAGCATAGTCCGCTTTTTATAACTATAGTAAGTAGAGAGGTTAGCTTCAAGTAGCAATACAATAGGAATAACAAAACCATCAGTCATGGAGGATGAAATTGTGGTTATTATCAATTATGTCCTATTACCTCACCTAAGAGCTTTACTAAAGCAGCACTGTACGGGGCTCAGCAGATGGGGGTATTTCAATGGGCTCACTCGTGGCGTAGCTTTGATCTATTGGCTGGAAAAGTATCATTTACATTATAACAAATAAAACATGCAGGAAAAATATGTGGCATCAGCAATATTGTCTATGCAGCGTCACTCACTCTTTCCCATTAACGCAGCTAATTAATTACCCTTCGGAGTAATGTTGTTTTGGAATAACGTCTGATTGATATATTTTTCAAGTAATGACCCTTCGGACTATAGGTCCTTCAAAGTACAATGAAGGCCCATCACAGTAAAGACCTAAACCCATACTAGTCTACTGGACTAAGTTAACATCACAGCATTTCTCCTTAGCAGGTCTTCACATTTGCTGTTTATCACCTATCTCTTGGATCTGAATGTATAAACACTGAAGTGAATTGAAGAAATGAAAGAAGTTTAGATCCAATGATAGAATAGAAACACAAGTTATCAGTAGGCCCTAAATCATGAAACCTTGCTTTACAATTTTGGTTATAGTTTGATAGGTGGGTCCCTCACTCAAAATTCATTTGAGAGCCAGTTACTACCACCGAAATTCATTGGGAGTAACTGGCTCTAAAATCAAGTACCCATCATCCCGGCCATGTATCTGATTACCACAATTTTGCTTTGAGTAATCAAATAAAACCTTGAAACTTAAAGGTAAGACAAGTTCAAATAACTCTGCCAACATCAATGGTTTACTGGCAGCATTTTCTCAAAAAGAATTCTTTGTATCACTAGTATATCTCACCTGTCTTTATCATTGGGGAGAAAAGCTCCTCTGATCCTCTTTTTAGGAACTGCAGCCGCCATATCTTGTTTTGAAGTTACTTGACACAGCACTACCCTCAGAAGTATTAACTATGGAAAATCTATATGAACTACATTTTCAGATAAAATATCTTGTCTCTGTGACCACTGACCACGAGTATCAGCCATATTCCTTTTATCGCACACACACCCGCTAGACGTCTCTACGGTCCATAAAACAACAATGGCCGCCAGTGGCCGTCCAATAGGATTTCGCTAGGTGAAATGTATCCCTCTCTACGGTCTCGGATAGTATTATCTCACCAATAGATGTCTATATTTCAAATTTTCTGAAAATCCGATGAGAATTTTTGAAGATACAGAGGTAAACCTAAAAAACTAAAATTGCAACTAGGGGGCACACCGGTAGTCAGATCCGTCCGAAAGTTAGGAGATAAAGCCATGGGCGCAAAAATGCCACAATAGTAGAAGTCGTCGGAAAATCATCATCAGCCATCCTCTTTGTAGCAAGAACATTCATGCCAATTTTCACAATGATCCTTAGAGCAGTTTGGTTGATAAAGGGATGGACGCCAAAAACAGACTTGAGAACAGCAAAAATGGCTACTAGGTGGCGCAAACTAGGTCGAATCCATCCGAAAACGGGAGGATAATGTCATCTCACTAACAGATGCCTATATGCTAAATTTTATGAAAATATGTTGAAGACCTTTGAAGATAGATAAGTAAACCTGAAAAACTACCATCTATAAAAGAAACATATGCACAAAATTTCATGAACGTACGTCAAATTGTTTTAGAGATAGCGCAACGGATGCCGGACTCTGGACACCAGACGCCAGACGGACGGACGAACGGACGGACGGATACAGATGACGGCATATGTGTCCACATATAAGTATGTGGGTGCATAGAAAAACTTTACTTTAATCCTCATTCTATTCTATGTTTTGATTCAGCGAATCCCAAGCAAAAAATTTACGAATGTTGCAACAAAATTGTTTTCCCCAAGGTAGCTGAAATAGCTACATGTATATACACGGCCGTCATCTGAAAATATAAGGGTTGATATGAACCGAAAATACAATTATGAGTCAAGATCGTAAGTCAAACTGTTTAACGAAAGTAATCATTTTATTTATGCTTTCTAATAGTCTAAGTGAGTATGATAAACGAATTGGTGATTGTAGCATGGGCGGTGCAGCCAATAAGAGGCTGGGGGACTATAGCCCCCACTTCTTTCAGTGCTGCGCCACCCATGCTACAATCGGCGGCGCAGCACTGAGAGAAGTGGAGCTATAGCTCCCCACAACCTCTTATTAATGGGGAGCTCAGCACTGAAATAAGTAGGGGGTTATAGCCCCCAGTCCCCCATGGTGCGCCGCCCATGGATTGTAGTGTTTTTTTCTGAACTGGCAGTAATACACACAGTACAAAAATGGAAATGTGTCTGCCTCAGCATGCACCTATGTGCAAAACCATTCCATGTATCTGTAGTGGGGAATTCATTGAGGTCAGCGTTTGAGAAGATTTGAATCGATAAACACATTTTTACTGCAGTTAAGTCTGACTTTGATTGAGGGTGTTTTACACTATTTCTTGTTTCAACGAGCTCTACTTTGCAAGAACTCAGTAGCTGTCCCCATCATACATGTCGCGAATGATGATGACTTGCGCGAAAACTCTCAGGACAGCGACAAGTTCAGCAAAAATGGCGAGTTAACCGGCATCTTTTAACTGTAAATGAATGGGCGTGTAATCGGGACCAAGAAAACGTGATTACTTACGATGGCTGACGTGTTACGCGATATATAATGTATTATTACAGGTATATTCGCCCGGGTTTTCTTTACACATCAAGTTCATTGCTACCTAAAATTATAGCCTCGTGCATCATGATGTACCGAGGTACAACTACAATGTTGGTCATCCTTCCACAAATGCTCGTCTACCTCGACTTTTTGCATCCCTTAGAACTATGCAAGACTCTCGTGAAATTATGTGAGACTCGTGAGCTTGCATTCCACCACGCTACAGTAACTGGACTATCACTGTCCTAAGCAAAACTGTTCATTACCCAATTTCCCATTAAACGAGATTAAGGGTAAACGTTTTCGACGGTGTAAGAACTGTTTTTTTTAATAAAACTTCACAGTGGAATTAGATTTGACTTGTAAATCATGACGAAAAGAACCTTTATCAGAACTTGTTATCGTCAGAAATTCACTATGTCAGTGGAAGTAGATCGATATACCCAGCCATCATCGCTACTGTATGCCGGCAGTTCACGTATATCGACGGTGCTAATTAGCCCAAATCCACAACTACATAATCTGTCGGTCACTCGACGTAACGCGCTCAGTGTGCTGTCAGATTTGGTATCTATTACCTTTCTTCTATCTAGGTCCTTTTTATGAGCAACTATTGCAACATCTCTTCATGCCTCTGTAAGTTCTCTCAAAGAGGTATCTTTGGAAACACAGATAATTTTCAAAGGGCAACATTCCCGACAACTGGCACACGTATCACTTTCTACATGTATTGTATCGTTCCACATATTTTTGCAAGTTGTAGAACTTGGAAGGACATAGAACATACAAGAGAACTTAATCTACATGTGTATTGGTACCAAGCAACGAGGTTATTGTTTAATTGCTATGATGCGCATACTGTGAAGTCCTTCCAAAGCCGTCATTACGCCTTTCTTACTTTCTTCTTTCTGTCAGCAAATTTCATGAAACGACAGTCTCTCCCTCTAGAAGTCTTCTATTTCATAAACGTTCTCACTCTTAGGCCTGTTCACCATCGAGAAAACTTCTCCAACCCAGTGCTTCTGGCAACAGGTAACATGGGAACCTCTTCCTCTGGACTTTATTTCCGCTCATGGAAACACCAGTGCGCAAGAGCGGGGTTAATTCTTCGAGAATCCAGAGTCAGAAATGCCCTACACTTTCAACTGTAAATTTCTCCATTCTGAATCGTGTTTGCTGGTTCACTGCCAAGCACGTGATGTAAAACCCAACCTGATAAAACCAGGAGTCGTCCTAAATCATTGCCACAGTCAGCGGCAACCTCTGCGTTTCATTTCCTCTGCTTGTTGCTGCAATAAGCATATCAATTCTATTAAAGTCCGCATGACCTTCGGGAATTTTGCAAACTGGAAACACTACACCTCGCTGCACTGGCAGCAGCGATTGTTACAGTATGACTTCCATGTCCTGCAGATTGTTTTCAAATAAGAGTACGGCAGAAAATGTAATATGCTAGATACACCGGTCCGTATGTACGCTAGACTTGTTTTCATCAGACCAGAATATAGAACGAATCACGTCAATGGAACGTGATCCTTTAGTAAGAGGCAATTGCTAACTCCAGAAAAGATCTTGTTTGCTTTACGCGTTGAAGTCAAAAGACAGTGGCGGATCTAGGATATCACAAGGGGAGCCCAACATTTTGTCCGGCTGTAAGCATTTGCGCAAACCACGATTGTAGATGCGTATAGCACCGAATGGGGGGAAATTTTTCTGTTTTTTCCTCTAAAATGAAGCATTTTCCTTGATTCCTGAAGTATTATCCAAGAAAAAATGGCATAAAAAACAAGGAGAACGTGTCAAACAGGAAGAACCGCAAGCACCACAGACTCGAAATCACGACCTCGTGGATAGAACGCGCGTGCTTTACCACTACACCACCACGATTTAAGTACTAATCCTGTGCTGAGAGACTTACTTGTTTGTGGTCCACAGCGTTTGCGCGCGAAACCTACTTCTTTTTGTAATGCTTATTACACGTTTTATATTTTGTGCAATCGGTTCTTAACAATTTTTTGTGACAATGAACTATACCAACAATGACAACCTGTGGTGTGTCAGTTGCCTATTGAGATTGGGCTTGCACCAACTGATATGTAAAGCCTCACGAATTTTAAGCTCCTTTGTTGTTACTGCCTGGTCTATTATTGCAAAGTCATTGAAAGAGCACTGCTGATAACAATGATTGGAGCTCTGCAGGTGAATATTTACATGTGAATTACTGTCAGAATTTAGATGTTCCTTGGTCCTGGTTTTTAAATGGCGAACAGTTTCGCCTATATAACTGGAGCCACATCCAGCACAGATAAATTTGTATACTACCTTGGACCGTAGACCCATAGAAATTCGTGAGGCTTTACATATCAGTTGGTGCAAGCCCAATCTCAATAGGCAACTGACACACCACAGGTTGTCATTGTTGGTATAGTTCATTGTCACTCCCTGTAACTGACTGTATCTGTGCTTCATTACTTGTTGCTGGGCCTAGCTAGTTGGCCACTGTATTATGACTTCTGAGGATGGTGTTTAATAAATGACATCGAAACATGTCAAGTTTTAAATCCGTTGTTGTTTTCGTGAACATATGCTGTTACTTGCTATCATGGAGATGGTTCTAGATTTACTCTACTTTCACGCACGTTTCAGGTGTTGCTACAACCATGACAAATGTTACGATAAAATACAAGCGATGGAGAAATGTGGGGCCAAGGACGATGCGACTCCATTATATTTCACAAAATACCTCTACACTGAGTACAAGAATAAGTTGACAGCGTGCAGTAAGTTGACCTCTTGACTTCCTAATTCGGGGATCTTCTGTTGAAAGGGTTGGTAGCAATGTGGTTTCTGAATAGTTGAATAATACAGAGTGTTTCAGTCGAAATTATGGACACGCTTTAGACAGGAATAACTCTATAAACACGGTATATCTATTTAAAACACGACTCTTTCTGGCAGCATGGAGGCAACCACAGAATTATGGGACAAATTTTAGATTAGAAAAAACACGATATATTTCTTTAAAAGCTTTTTTACTGGATACATGAAGGCTAGCACACACGTAGCCTTGGTGCAAAGCTGGATATTTTGACAATAGTCTTCATACAGTTTGCTGGCTAGCTAGCACACGCGATACGATCGCCGGCAATGTCACTAGCTTGATAAAAATCGTTTCTTGTGCAGTGGTCTGGTTCATGTTTCACCGAAGGATCAGACACTCTTAACTACAAAAAACAGAGATCCAAACGTCCTCGGTGGCGAGGAAAAGAAGAACTATCCGATGAACTGGTGGCTACCGTGGTACTTGTCCTATAATCCCATTGAATGTCGCGTCGCATTATGCAAATGCGATTTGGAGTCTATAAAATGTTTAGCCAAAAATCCGATAAATCCAATATTTGTCAATTATAACTTGACCAAATGTGTACATGTATAAATGACGTTGGGTAACCTCATAATTATTGCAAGACGTTTATTTGCGGTCTTCAGGGCTCCTGGATTTTAACTTTTCCTGACCACCAAATGCTTGATATTGAAATTAACTGTCAAGAAAGTATAAATAAGAATTGTATCAAAGAGGCCTGGAGCGCGATAAATAGACTACTCTGCCTCTGAAACAGAATGCAACCTGCACACCAGGTATTTCGAGGGTTTGTTCGAAAAGATTTTTAATTTCCGTTGATAACAGCCAAAGTTTCAAATTTCAGAAAAACGAATCGGATATGTTAACAGCTCGCCACATTATCGATTTTCCTTCATTCGTAATTTTAAAATCGTTAATTTTGTGAATATTCTGGAAGTTTCCTCACAGGGGAAAGTGAATAACTCTGTACCAGACGTTGCGTGATGGTATGTTAGTCAGGCATCGCTTAATAGTTATTTTTGACTAGCTTTCGCGTTCGATGCCTCTTTAACATGTGAACTAAGTACGAAACTCGTTTCTAAGTAAATGTAATTTGCTTCCTAACGACTTTCCTGTTACTAGCTCCGTTTCTAACCGTACAATATTCTTTTGCTATTCTCACCGCCATGGTAAAATTAGTGTATTTCGGCGTGCCAAATACTAACAAATACTGACCCTCTTCTCACATCAACTGGTCTTGCGCATTTTTATCTCTCGGCACAAAAAAAATATATATAAAAGGTATACAAATTGGAGCTCAAGAATTTAAACTAGTTCAATATGCAGATGACACTGCTATCATACTTGATGGTTCCGAAAGATCATTAAAAAACTCTCTTGATCTGCTTGACCAGTTCTCAAAGTATTCAGGTCTAACTCCTAACTTAGAAAAAACAACTTGTGTTTGGATAGGTTCTATGAGGCAAAGTAATTCAGGGGTATGTTCTGAAAAGGACTTAAAATGGTCTACCTCACAGTTTAGTATGCTCGGGATTGTTTTTTCTACTGACATCCAGGAAATGAGTATTTTAAATTTTGATCGCAAGTTGGTTGATATTAAAAAAGAAATTATGAGATGGTCAAAAAGAAACTTAA
>NMRA01000343.1:393670-454668 GCA_002633005.1 Phoronis australis | reverse complement strand
TGAACCTGAGACTTTGCTTCACTTATACTGGCAATGTGATGTTGTTCAAAATTTTTGGAACAATGTTGAAGGTTGGGTTAGAAACAAAACTAATATTTCCCTTGGTACAAATGTGCTTACAGTTTTCTTTGGAAACAGATGTAGAAGCCAGCCAATTCAAAATTTAATCTTGTGTCTCAGCAAGTTCCATTTATATAAGCAACGTCTCAAGGGTAAACCTCCAAATTTAATTGTATTAACGAAAGAAATTAACAGTTATTACTCTAGTGAAAAACATATTTATTCAAAAAATTTACAAATGGAAAAATTTACAAACAGGTGGTCACAAATGCATAATTTGATAGCAATGTAAGGATATTTTATCATTCCAAAATACTCTCCCCCCTCTTTTTTTTTCAGAGCCATATACTACTATATTGTCTTGTATGTTTTTGTTTTCTTTGGTTAAATCTATTTCAAAATCCGGTTCACGTATATTTTTAACTTAGTAAACTTTATTTTCATTGAATTGTAAAGTAAGGCAAGGGAATCCCAGACCTTTGTCCTTACTTATGTTGAACTGGGAGAATAAAAAAAAAAAAAATATTGGTTCCTAGCCTTACTATACATGTTGGTTCTAGATTTACTCTACTTTCACGCACGTTTCAGGTGTTGCTACAACCACGACAAATGTTACGATAAAATACAAGCGATGGAGAAATGTGGGGCCAAGGACGATGCGACTCCATTATATTTCACAAAATACCTCTACACTGAGTCCAAGAATAAGTTGACAGCGTGCAGTAAGTTGACCTCTTGACTTCCTAATTCGGGGATCTTCTGTTGAAAGGGTTTGTAGCAATGTGGTTTCTGAATAGTTGAATAATACAGAGTGTTTCAGTCGAAATTATGAGCACGCTTTAGATAGGAATAACTCGATAAACACAGTATATCTATTTAAAACACGACTCTTTCTGGCAGCATGGAGGCAACCACAGAATTATGGGACACATTTTAGATTAGAAAAAACACGATATATTTCTTTAAAAGCTTTTTTACTGGATACATGAAGGCTAGCACACACGTAGCCTTGGTGCAAAGCTGGATATTTTGACAATAGTCTTCATACAGTTTGCTGGCTAGCTAGCACACGCGATACGATCGACGGCAATGTCGTTAGCTTGATAAAAATCGTTTCTTGTGCAGTGGTCTGGTTCATGTTTCACCGAAGGATCAGACACTATTAACTACAAAAAACAGAGATCCAAACGTCCTCGGTGGCGAGGAAAAGAAGAACTATCCGATGAACTGGTGGCTACCGTGGTACTTGTCCTATTATCCCATTGAATGTCGCGTCGCATTATGCAAATGCGATTTGGAGTCTATAAAATGTTTCGCCAAAAATTCCGATAAATCCAATATTTGTCAATTAGAACTTGACCAAATGTGTACATGTATAAATGACGTTGGGTAACCTCATAATTATTGCAAGACGTTTATTTGCGGTCTTCAGGGCTCCTGGATTTTAACTTTTTCTGACCACCAAATGCTTGATATTGAAATTAACTGTCAAGAAAGTATAAATAAGAATTGTATTAAAGAGACCTGGAGCACGATAAACGGACTACTCTGCCTCTGAAACAGAATGCAACCTGCACACCAGGTATTTCGAGGGTTTGTTCGAAAAGATTTTTAATTTCTGTTGATAACAGCCAAAGTTTCAAATTTCGGAAAAACGAATCGGATATGTTAACAGCTCGCCACATTATCGATTTTCCTTCATTCGTAATTTTAAAATCGTTAATTTTGTGAATATTCTGGAAGTTTCCTCACAGGGGAAAGTGAATAACTCTGTACCAGACGTTGCGTGATGGTATGTTAGTCAGGCATCGCTTAATAGTTATTTTTGACTAGCTTTCGCGTTCGATGCCTGTTTAACATGTGAACTAAGTACGAAACTCGTTTCTAAGTAAATGTAATTTGCTTCCTAACGACTTTCCTGTTACTAGCTCCGTTTCTAACCGTACAATATTCTTTTGCTATTCTCACCGCCATGGTAAAATTAGTGTATTTCGGCGTGCCAAATACTAACAAATACCGACCCTCTTCTCACATCAACTGGTCTTGCGCATTTTTATCTCTCGGCACAATTCCGTGGTAATTGCCAATCTGCTTTCAACAGAATGAAAAAAATAATATTTTTAGACATATATTATATGTCTCAGGTCTCCACTAAAGTGTTCGAATATGAAGAAGAGTTTATTCCAATATGAAGCCATGTTCATTTCTGGCAAAATGGGCACATAAGATCTGTTGTTTTGTAAGATATTTAAAGGGAGATGGTTACTTCATAATTGACGTCAGAGCTAGTCTATTGTCGTTTGGCTAAAAATCAGTTTACAGAAGGCTTTTTAAGTGATATATATATTTATTGAAGAATACACAGAGCATACAAAGAAATAATAACAAACCCAGTGTAGCGTACAGTCACACGCACATTAGATGTGTCTCTCTTGTTGTTGTTGTTGTTGACCCAGTGGTTTACACGCGTATAATAATAATAATAATACCGTAACAGTGGCTCATAAAACTTTATTTATGATATGATACGAGTAATAATACGATTTTCAATACGGTGTACGATTTACGATTCACAATACGATACGATACGATATGATACGGTTAAACCTGAATCAATTAATAAAGATAATACAATATCTAATACAAATTGAAGTACCAAATACATCATACTAAAATACAGAAAATTACATATCTAATAATACCATATCAACTCACAATTTGGCAAACAATAGTCAGCAGAAACTTGTAGTTACAACAATTTCTATTACAACGCTTTCTATGAGTTAATCAAATAATCAAAGAACTGAGAATAGTTGTTTCTTAAGTCAAAGTTTATAGTAAAACATCAAGAAATAAAATTGTCTCTTACCAAAGCTGGGTATGTGAGATATTTTTGAAGCAAGCAGCAGCCTCTCTCTAAGCAATATGAATTCTAGAGTAGCTAACAGAATATTTATACTGAACACAAGAAAGGTGGGCGAAATAGTTCAAAACATGAAAACCCACAAACTTCCTCCAAAATGCTACATCTATTTCCAAAACAATTCTCTGAACAGCCGCTGGTTCCAAAACAATTCTGTGAATCAATCTGCTGGACTCCAGCAATGAACCCAAGTCATTACCAATTATGGTGCAGGACAATCAAGAGTTGAGTAATTCCGATGGACAAATAACAGATTATTGTTATTGTCGGAAACGCCTCATCCCAAAGCTGACAGGTTTTCAAAGACTTTAAGTAACACCACTTGCAAAACAAGGCACAATTGTTACTATAAACATCCCACAACTGGTAACAGACATGTGGCGAATCACTTCCCATGTACTCCTAGGAGGTTACAAATTTTGGTAAACAAGCAATATGTTTAATTAATTATACACTAGTCACTAAAATTGCATAATATTGCTTTTAATTAGACTAATTATCTACAGCATCAAAAAATGTCACCAACACCCAGAAACCGCGAAGCAATATATCTGGATGGTAAACATTTCATAAATGAAACTAATATACATAGAGGTATATACAATTAAGTAGTATCTAATATAAGTATTCCAATACTTAGATATGCTATTACAAATGTATAAAAACAAAAATATGTACAGATTCATGTAGGGAAATCAGATGCAACAATATTGATAAACGGTACATAAAAATTTACTAACATTGCTTAGGAGGAATTCGTTGAGAACGAAGTCAAGGTTAGGACTACCATTCTATAATAATGTAACTCTAGTAGGGATATTATTACAAGAATTGAGAGCGTTAACAATTGATTGGTTATCATTGAGTGCACGAAAGAGTGAGTCTCTCAGGGATTCGATGAGGGGACATTTGAAGAAAATATGAGAATAAGGTTGATGTTCACCACATTTACAGTTTGGAGAGACATTACTAAAGTTGTGCCTGAACTTGTCAGAGTTGAGGAAAAGGCCACGTCTTGATCTGTACAATGCTATTTCGTTATCGCGGGGAAGGGAGAATTGAGTCAAGGGTGTTGAGTTATCAAAATTATGAAAAACAGTTTTAAAATTATTTTTTATCCCCGTAAAAGAGTTGCTTTCCTTAACAGAGACTGGAAGGCTTGTTTCACGAAATCAAGAAATCTGCCTACAGCTCGATGTCAAAAATTCGCAGCCTGCTCAGGAACTTACTGGTCTAAAGTCTAAAGACAAAAAAGAAAACAACTTTCGGCTGTATATGTTATAGGTGTAATCACCAGTGCGGTTATATTATATTACTATTCAACAAGATCTCGGTGGGGCTGTGATTAGACGCTCAAATCGTGGCTGGAGATTTCAAGGGCATAGTTCGAAGAAGTGCGGCCATTTTTCTGGTATGTTAACATACATGTATCTTTCTGAGTGCAGTCTTCGAACTGACAATATTTAGTATCTGAGTATCCGTTTACACGTAATAGGAAATAAATCATTGAAAAGAAATTTGATTTTTTCTACTTTAAGTGTTGCTACTGAATCTACCTGGATTATAAACTAATCACCTTCCGTTCCATACATTTTGTACATGTACAAGTGAATTTTAAAGGCCGTACCTCCATGCTGACCTGTCATTGAAATATAGTGTACGTACCTCTGCGTGGTGTACATGTACGTACCTTCAACTCCTATGCAATAAAATAATGCCTCCAAGCACTTATTTATACTGATGTTCTCATGAACAATACTGTTATATCCTAAATCCATCCAGTCTGGCAAAGACAAAAGAGATTACCAAATTTGTGGGCATTAGAATGCCACACAGGACTTAGCCAGTAATATCCTAGAAGACACGTCGTTTAACAGCTGATGTTGCAAAGGCAGGTGCTCTATCTCTCAAGATGACTTGCAGCAAACCGACAAGTAATACCGGCACACAAAACTCGAGGCCATCCGAAACATTTCTAACTTAGTCAAATTTTGATGTTGATTGAGTGTACGAAATTATGTAGTGTACGTACATTGTTTATTGTTGAACACTGGACTGAGGCAAATACCATCAATGAAGTCTTTGAAGTATGAGTTACTTATCGTTTTCCTTTTGTAAGAATCATATTGTTAGAGAAAAGTTCTCATTAAAGTGTGTTAAGATATGTAAAACATCACCTTCTAGAACACTTTGACCAGCACGGTAATAATTTTTCTTACTTTACTATGTCATAGTTTTTACTTCTTCAATTTACTCAAGAAATTAATATTAATATCTTCCTTGTGATTTTTGCAATGATAGAAGTAGGTTGGGGCCATAAGTTATTGTGTAGGCCTACGTATTCTTTTATACAACTGCAATGCTTCTGGAAACAACATTTTATTCGGTGTTCTTGTGCAAAAGTATTTTAGATTACAAACCTGGAGTGGTGGTACTTTAAATTAACCCAGCTTTCATAGTTATATAATAGCTTTCATTTTTCACCAAAATTGGCCACCAAATTTGGACCTTGATAGTGATTTACCCGTAACGGGACGACCCACTGACCCTTTTATTTTCAATGTCGGTACCATGTACAAAAATGAAGATGTTTTGAATTTTGACGTATAAACTGATTTTTTTAAAATCTGGTTTTTATATGGACTGCCTCTTAACTGCAAGTAAACGCCCCTAGAAGGACACCGTTTGCGATGCAGTCGAGGGTGCATTTCAAAGATCTACTTTGCTCTTGTTTGGTCATGGAACAGGAAACGCCAGAGGTGAGTGTGTTATATTTAATAACGATTTCGAATATGAAATTTAAAAATATATTGGTGAGGTCTTGGTTGGTACTTGTTGGGCATGGAATTGCGCGTTCAAATGAATATTTTTTCTCGTGAATTAAAATGGGCCGAATGAGGGTGACCTGGAATTTTTACAAAACTATTTAGGAGAAAATTGATTTTGCTGTCTTCTGTGGTGACTGGTATGTTGTTCAAAATTTTTACCTACTTACACCAGAGAACAACTTAAGGAGTGTATTAGACTGTCATCTATACATTAATGAAAACGCTAACACAAGGCCCAGTTGAGTCGGTCAGACAAAATAATTAGAAAGCCACCTGACGCCTCCTTCCCTTACGTTCCCGCGACGGAAAAACGTCGGGTTTTGCGGCCGCCAGTGCCCAGTGTGTTTTTTTTCTTTGTCATACCGAATCGTAGCTCCAGTCGGCCTCGATCCGGCGAACTCGCTTCTTTCTCGAAGCAAAGTAGGCTACTATTTGGGGGTATTCGTCCGCCGCCTGTATTTACCGCGTACTCTGTTGCATACTCGATCAATATGCGGGGGCACGAGAAATTGAAGAAACGATGTAAACGTTGAGTTATTTTTCGAAATTCGAGTGAAGCGAATGTGCGGATTCGGCCGCGAACGAGCCGTGTGCTGCGTTCCATCCACATTCTGTGAAAGCACGGCGATTGGGCTGTGCTAGTTCCTCGCTTATTCTTCCAGTTACATGTAAAAGCACTTTAATATTAGAGGTATGTGGCCAAGATCTCAACCATTATTACAGTCTTTAGCGCATTGTCACATGTAGGTCCACTTTTGTGCATTTTTTTCAAAAAAGCGAACCGAGGTCCATGCACTGGAATTTTCCTGGCTTTGTCTCCTACAAGTCAACTTTTCAAAAGTTTTGTTTTTCCCGTTTTAGTCATTCGTTTCTGCGTTTGTTATGCGAGTCATAGTTCGGACAAGCGGGAACGATGCACCGCAATATAGCAGCATTCACTCTGCAGACGAACCACTGACGTCGCTGCGTCGTTTCTCACCTTCCTCACTGGTTAACGCGACAACTCTCGGCAAGGTGAGCTTGACCGTATAAGAGGCGATGTGGATATAGACCGATTAAGACGGTAAAAAGGACAAATTAAATCGGGTGGCATTCTCCTTTAAAGTCCGGACAATGATGTTTCGTAAAATATTTACCTCTTCATTCACAGTCGGCATTATGGCCATGAATATCATCGTTATCTTCATATTCATCAGTACTATCATCATTATTTTTGACCGAAGGATCAAATACCCGTGAATACAAAAACAGAGACTCAATTCCTCATCATCCTCGGCATAGAGTGATATTGTACGTTTTCTTTTTTCAGCCGAAAACCATAACTACCTGATCCCGATGAGAGTGCTACCGTGGGACAAGACTTATCCCATTGAATGCCGAATCGCATTGTGCGAATGCGACGCGGAGTTACTAAAATGTTTTGCCAAAAGTCCGGTAAATTCCACATTGTTCGATTATGACTTGACCAAATGCTTATAAATGGCGTTAGGTAACCTTATAAGCATTTAAGAGGTTTATTTGCTGTCTTCGGGACTACTGGATCTTATTTTTTCCTCGATATTGAAAATAACCGTCACAGTAAGAAAGTATAAATTGCTCGTGAACTAACCAACAAAACTCGTTTTCAAATTAATGTAATCTTCATTCTAACGGTTGCCGTGCCACTAGTTCCGTTGCTCGCTGCCATGATAAAGTTATTGCAGGGTTGTGGAATACCAAAAGCAATAAAGACCGACCGTCTTCTCACATCTGCTGCTGCGCTTTTATCTATTTATGCATAGTTCTGTTGTAATTACCAGTCTGCTTTTAAAAGAATATCAAAAATATAAATCTCAGATCTCCACTAAAGTTTTCGAGTATGAAGAAGAGTTTATATCAGTATGAAGCCATGCTCACCTGTGGCAAAATCGGCTCATAAGTTCTTTTGTTCCCTAAGATATTTAAGGGGAGATGTTCACTTCATAATTGACGTCAGAGCGCTTTTTGTTGACTAGTCTACTGTCTTTTGGCTAAAAATCAGGCTACAGATAACTTGTTTCGAGAAATCTGGAAATCAGTCTACAGTTTCGAATCCAAAAGTCAGAAATCCGCAGCCTTCTCAGCAGCATACATGTACCTGCCAAACGCCACAAGACAAAAAGAACACAGATTTTAGCTATAAACTCTTCGAGAATTAGACCCTAGATCACGACCTCTCTTCAATTTTACCTTGTTATAGATATAATAGTCAGTGCGTTTATATTGTTTAATTTGTGATTAATTGAAATGTATACATATAGCCACAGGCCCAAAGTATAACATGTACATGTATACGACAGAGCATTGTCAGGTGCGTTACACACCGGATAATAAATTGTGACGCTTGAGAGCATTGTGGAATTTAGAAGAATGGTACCCGGAGTTCTCATGAGAGAATCAAATTCAGATATCGGGGGAGAATGACAAAACGATCACTTAAGTGCTTAACCCGGGTCTACAAACTAGCACAATGTGGTATTTGTCCTCTACACATCCAAACTATTTTCATAGGGAATATTTGTGAGGCGACCTCTTTCCACTAGTAACGAATCACTTAAACATCGCAATGGAGTCAGAGACTGGATAAAAAACGTGGGACACCAACTATTTCTAGATAATTCTCTAGACAATACATTGTTTTTTACCTCACATGGTAAGGCAGTTTTGCGTTACATTCGATATCAGACTGCCAGCCTTGCAAATAACAGTCACTGACGCATTGAGAAAAAAAACTGTTAAGATATACGCTTGAATTACCACACCTTGATTAATCCATACATCTGAAAAACTATACACAGACAGAATTTTCCTTACAAAGCCCCATATTTCAGCGCTGTAACACAGAGAGGGGTAAACCAATTTATCGAACAGGTGAAAGGCTATTGACATAGGTAGATTACAACATTTCCGCTTTAATTTACAAATTGCAGAGGCAGCTTTACTGACTAGATAAGTCTGTAATGGCTTTGGTCCACGAAACTTTGGGGGTAATAAGTAGCCCAAGGTGTTTATAATGAGACACTACATCGACCGAAGTTCCAGTGTAAAACCATTTCCCATATCGTCTAAGAGGACCACTTTTTCTGAAAACTACCACCTTGGTTTTCTTCAAGTTTACTTGCATGCCCCATGATTCGCAAAATTCGCCAAACAATTTAGCATACATTGTAAGTTGATGGCGGTAAAGGAACATAACACCATGTCGTCTGCGTACACCAGGGAGTTAACTTTTGGCACTTGTTCGCTGGGATATGTGCTATTGCTATTACTTTTCGCACTCAGTTGATCCAGAAATTCAGATACAACACAAATAATAATGGGCTGATCATGCAACCTTGGCAAGTGCCAATGAAGAACTCTGTAAGACGATCTTGAGTTTTCACATAAGTGCGCAATTTACTAAACATAGAGCGGATTATGTTGAAAATCTCACCATGCACATCAATGTTTTTCAATCTATGGAAGCGTAAATTATGAGGGATTCGATCGAATGCTTTCTATTACTGTTCAACTACAGCTCGGTGGGGCTAGACGCTCAAACCGAAACTTGGCCGGAGGTTTCAAGGGCAGGGTTTGAAGATGCAGTCATTTTTTCTCGTATGTTGACACATCTAATTGCGAACTCTGAGTGCAGTCTTCAAACTGACTATCAAGCCATAGACTGTATTTAGTTATTTATCAGAAATCAGTTTTTTGCACACGTGTTGGGAACTGAGTATCAGTTTACACGTCTGAGTATCAGTTTACACGGAGGAGAATTAATCGTTTCAAAAAAATGTGCAACTTTCTACTTTAAGTGTTGGTACTGAATATACCTGGATTACAACGACCTAATCACCCTCCGTTCCATCCATTTTGTAAATGTACAAGTGAACTTTAAAGGCCGTGCCTACATGCCGACGTAATTAGCAGTGAGCTCATAAATTGAAATTGGCGCCACGGGTACCACGTTAATGTCTCTATCAGCCATGATGAAAAAGCACTCTTTACAAAAATCAACACTAAGTAGGGGTTTTTACAAAATGCAAATTCTCTCCCGCGAGTGTGTTTCTGTCCCTTCGTGTCCGTAAATAATTATTCACGGACATATTACCTGTCTAATGTAGTGGAGCTCCAAGTAGTACAAATCCCTGAGGTTCTGGTGTTTTGAGAAGCAAATGCATTTGCTTGCTAAGTATGGATTGACGTATTCTTAAACTCCCACGTTGTCCCATGGATAAATCACGTGTCTCGTGTCCGGACCCCCAATTTTCTCAATCGTGCGCGTGACGTCACGAACAGTATGTGCATTAGTAGTATCAGTTTATCTTTTATAGTTAACAATGGGAGATACATGTACGTCCGATTTTAGTAAGAACCTGTGACTGGTTGCATACCTTTTTAGTTACCGTACGATGTGAAAAACAGTTGGAAATTCTGCAATAATTACCATTTACCAACCACAATACCGATGCCAAAGCGATGTAAACGAACATTCATTGCTAACGTACTGCTTATGAAATTAAATGCGCCGATTTGACCTTTCCTGGCGACAACTTACCGGGAGGATTTGCACCCGAAATGCAATTAATTTGTAAAAGGCTAGGCTTTTGAGTGGCGAACGGTCTTCTTGGTTTCAGGAATAAGAGTATGTTAAATTATGAACTGCTAATTTTATTAGCAAGTTATCCCGGGACTTGTTCTTTAAGCCGTGCCAAACACTCTGATTGGCGGACAGGATTTTGTTGAATCAGGTGACCTTCCATGTACAGTAGCACTGAATCGTTTAATTTCGTTGATCTCGATTGCAGTACTGAGATCTAGGCTAAATATTGCGCGAAAACGAGCTCTGAAATTAACGCCGAGGAATCGAATCATCAAGGAAAAAACAGAAAGCGGGTTTGTTGTGTTAGGACTTTATTTTAAGCTGGCAAGTTTAAGAATCACAAAAGAATGTCCATGATGCATTTTTCTTGTCGCTGAAAACGAGTTCCCCTCCTCAATGTTAAGTTTTGGACGCCATTTTTTCATATTAATTTGGGCATTAGGCGCTCAGATTCTTTCATATGGAAACGATCGGTTCTAGGATGAATTTGCCGAAGACAAGAATCTCTTAGATCTAGCTACCGGGCAGATGTTGCCCCCAAAATCCGCCCACGCCGGGAGGTCATGTTTGGTGTAAACATGGACAACTTCTCGACCGCAAAAACAATTAATTTACCAAGAATATTACAATTCTCATTCCGTGTATGTACAAAATACTACTGAGATGTTGCATTCCTTAATGCTATTAGACTTGATAAGCACAGTGTCATTTTTTGCAATCCTCTTGAGAATGTCTTTGCACATGCGATGAACTCGCGTTCTCAATGCAAGCATTGCTTGACCTATACGTGGTTGGCTCGGCAACTACTGTACGCAACTTGCACCACACTAAGATTAAAGACATGACAATTCGTTCTTGCTGAACTCAAAGAATTGAATATCGTGGGTCGCTATTTCGTGGAGCGAAAGCGCTCGCCGGTTGAATGACTCAACAGCAGCAAATGTAGTTGAAACTAAGCTGCCAGCAGACAAGTTAATGGAGACTCATATCACGTGCAGCGTCAGAACCATTACAACTTTCTGAACTACGTCATCGTGTGCTAAGCATACACAACTCGTAAATATAGTTCCTGGTAGGGACCGACCGATTCCAATTCTCCTGACTCGTGATTTCAGTGTAACTTTGCAACGAAACCTGGCTCTCTCCATTAGGGTAGGGTCCCCGTAGGTGAAGATCGGTTTGTTTATACTTTACAATAGTTCTCTACCGAGTTGAAACCATGGACCGGTGCATCTCAAACTTACACCCTTTCCCGTTGTTACGAGGGGTCCTCCAGGGGTGGCAGTGTCGTACCCACCTACCGAGGCTAAGTATCAATACTTGAAATTTCAAACTTTGGTGCGACACTATACAACCGGAACCTGAGTGTTTTTTTCTCTACTGAGCCAAGCTATTGACGAAAATTAATAGTTTTCTTTGACACAAGGTACATGTCGCTACATTTGCTTTGCGTATGAGTCTACGACGATCAGTATATAGTGTAACATTCTACAGTCAAAAATCTCCATCCACAACATGTCTGAGCTGTTTGTGACACTGGCATTGTGCATCTCAAGTGTCCACCCAAAACTCGTCCGCCATCTAGTGACCCAGCTTATTTCAAGACCTCGTCGGTGATACACAATTTACCCAATATGGGTAACCAGACTCCTTGGCATATGTATGCATACCCGGCGCTAGCATAGGTGGTGTCGGCTGTGAGATTAAGAGCAGGCCGGGCTATTACTTCAAACCCATTTTCACGCACCATACCAAACAGCGGGCACGACAGCGGACACAGTGTCTCCACTCTGTGTTCGCCAGTTGAATTCCACTGGGAGTCATCGTCCGCATCGTACAACGACAATAATTGATTTTTGTTTTTATGCATGCAGCAATTGTGATAGGTCACGTGTGAGTCATAAGAAGTCGGGAAGGCAACTTGATTTTCGAGATGCATGCATGTCACGGCAGTTGAGGCATCAGAACCTCAAAGTAGCTTCAATGAGCGACCGAACCTCGGTTATTTGGCGAGTTTAAACAGGATTTAACCAACAAGAAGAGTGCGTAGAGGAAAAAATTAAACACAGTCTTTACAAAATGAGAAAAGCGCAGTTGATTTTTGGGTTTATTAATCTAATAACTTGTGCTCTATGCGGACTCTGGGATACAAAGATACCCATCGGTAAGTTTCATATGTGTATGTGTTAATGATTATGCAAAAACTAAATTTTGTTATTTTTCACTTTATATAATACAGTATAAGCGGCATAGGTATGTCGAAACATGACGGCGTCTTTTGGTCTTTGGGAATATTGATCACCTTCATTTCGACACAAAAATGACGCGGACATGTTGCTTGTTCTTTCAACATTTTTTGCCTATGACTAGACGTAGACATGCTTTGATTTTTTTTATTTAACAGCATATTAGAGTTCAAATTGTGGTGTTTATAATAGTGCCAAACTTGTCCTTATGCCAAAACTAGAACTATTTTGCGCAAAATCATGTGGACCATGAAAATCCTTTGTAGTAGTTTGGAAACGCTTATTAAGTCATCAGACCAATGAAAGAAATAATTAAAATACATTGCATCGACAACTCAAATTTTGTAGCACTTGTATGATAAAGCTACTGCTAACTGTTTATATCGGTCACATTCAAGGAAGAGGTAACGATGGCAGGATTAGATTAGTTGCCTGTTCACATCTCTCAAGCAGGTGGTTTCACATAAGAATTTAACGGGCTCGTTAGAGAGCATCTCTGTTCTACAGGCACTGCCATTATACGTTTTCTTTCGCTCTTCCGTCGCTATTTCTGATTTTTGTCAAGTCTGCCGTGTCGTCATCAAAATACTCTGATAAAGCTATGGAGCTTTTTTCCTAAAAACACGTATTTGAGCTACAGAGTAAACATTTTTCCTGCAAATCAACTGCCCTTGGAGGTTTTGCTCGTGATGTCCATAGTACTTGCTGACTGGAAATTTTTTAAGGCATTCTTTGAACCTAATCGAAGTGGTTAACGTCCCAGCGTCTCAATATGTGGCTGCTCATTATACCTCTTACAACTCATGATTTGGCAAATTTGGTCACGGATGCCTGTGAAAAAAGTCAGTTATAAACAATGAGGCCTTTTCCACTGAAGCAGGGAATAGACCTTTCAGATTCCGATTTAGTCGCCAACATTATATTGAGATTCTGTGTAAAATTTTGTAAACACTGAGATAAAACCGAAGAAGCGAAAGTTACTGTGACAATAGTAAATCCGTGAAACAATAATGATTTTTCATCCAGACTGACTGTTTTCCGGTAAAAAACTTACCTCCCACGACGGTTTTGTAACTTCGATTGAGAGGGCGGGATTTTCGATCGTATAGGTTTTTAGGTCACTCTTGTGCCAGATTGCACGAAACAGTCCCAATAGGGATTCAACTATGTTCCCTCAAGTTACAGCGCATCTGTAGGCCTAGATGTCGTTCACTCACTAATGCTGTAGGTTTCCGTCATTTTATTGTGGCTTCCTCTTTTGCTTGTGACATATTCTATTATTATATCTGAAAACTGAGCCCCTCATTTCGGTGAAAATAAATAGAATCCAAATCCGTAAATTAAGGAGGATGTTTTAAAGTTTCTTTATATTTTCCAGTAAAATTAGGAAGTCTTTCTGTGTGTCAATGCTGAAGCTTGGCTGTGAAATGAAGTTACAATAACATGATAGGACATAGTCCACAAACACGCGGGGTGTTTAGGGAACATAGTTGAGCCCTACTGGTACGGTTTCATCCAACTGGGCACTAGACTCCTGTAACTTCGGAGATTATTTCGGACTCACAGGCTTTTCATACATTCAGGCGTTGGAATGTGCGCCGGTCTACGCTTACAACTAAAAAGTATAAAAAGAAATTTGAAGCAAACAACAAACAACAAATAACTGTCAACTTCTCAAATGTTTTGGAATTCCCACACTTTTGCTCGCAAATAAGAGATAATTGCAATATTCCCTCGGTCACAGTACACAGTCGAATGCAGATGCAGGCCACGCTATCGTGTTCATCGATCACTAATGAAAGGCTACGTTCTACGAAACGTGTTTATTTTTCAGTGAATTTGTCGTCTTTTGAAACGTCTGCCACGAAATCGATTCTTTCATGTCATGCATAAGGCCAAGATAGTAAAGTTGGATTTATTTTTTGTGAAAATCGAGGCGGTGGTACCTTATTTTTATAGTTCACTTTTTCAAGAAAACAAGTCCATTTACAAGAAAAGAATGATGCGGTGTCATTTTACTCATCATTTGGCAAATCACGACATTTCAAACCTTGCTTTACCGTGTTTACAGTATTTTCCTTTGTACTGCTTTTCAAGTAAAATAAAAAACAGGCCTTGGCTGAAAATCATCTCGGTGAGCTCAGGTCTCAAAATGTGAAGGGTAGATCTCAAAATCATCTAGTAAGCTTTCTCGCCTAGTCCAGACATCTACGTGTCAACATTTGCCACACTTGAACTCGATCAAAATGGCAGTGCATAGAATGTGAGCCGAGGAATCCCTTTCCATCGTCTTACCAGATCGAGGAAATTGAATGTTTATCTCTCTAAGGAAAACGTCTTTAATCGGATAATTTATTGAATTACTCAACTCCAAATAACGTTGTCATTCACAAGGGAAGCCGGGTGATCGCAGTTCGTTTATTTAAGACGTCCCTATGCGTATCATTCTAATCACGGGCTCTTGTATCCGGTTATCTCAGATGCAATTGCTCAGCGGATCCTGAATAAATGTAACTTCGAAAGTTCAAGAAACATTGTCTATAGAATCCTGGGTGTTTATTTCAAACCTCGAGTTGTAGAATTAAGCTGCAAACGAATACTAGCGTCTGCGCAGCTCACCTATGGAGTTTTTAATTTCTTATTGTCTAAACCACTCCATTTTTTATCATTAGTATCACTATTCACTATTGTGTTCTTGTATTGACAGCAATAACGCTCACAAACAACTGCAGCATAGCGTGTCTATTCAAGAAGGGGGTGCCGTTCCAAATTCAAGGGAGGACTCCGAGCGACGTAGAATCAGCATATTCCAGTGTTGTGTTCACCAACACTTGCATTTAAACATAATATAAGGAATCTACGGCATAAATACGTGCTCGCGCGCTCACGCAATTCGAAACCTGGGGCAGGGTCTTATCTTTTTATGAACTTAAGATAAGTGTCTATTATTTTGTGCTCGATTCCATTATGGTTTGCGAGAATGAATGGCTGAGCCTGAGTTTAGATGTCCCGAGCATCTAAACTATAATTTTGAGTCTGAACTCCGAATTCCAAGTTTTACGCGAAATTTTAAGTGTGTACCTCGAACCTATGGGTCACCTACGTAAACTAAAATGTACTGGATGTCTGATTGACGCTTATCTTGAGTTCGCACAAGACTAAAGAGGAAAACCTGAACAATGAATATGAGCTCGAATATGATTTCGGACATTGGACCCTGGGTCCTCGCGTGAAATTTAAGACGAGTCAAATAGAACCATCTTCTACAGTATGGCGAAAATATCTCTTGTAAAATATCTGATTCCTGTAAATTTACCAATTTCGTCACAATGCAATCTCGTGAAAGATAGATTATACAAAACATAAAATCGCATTGTAGGATACAGATTTTGACTAGAAACTCACTTGTGTCGACAATGCTATGAAGAAAACTTATTGGGAACCATTTTAAACTGGTATGATTAATAACATTATGGAAGGATGCATAGACTTTTCCACCATGTGAACGTACATGTACCAGTAACGTTAATCTGTGATTCCAACCTCACAGCTCATGTGTTATTTTTGTAAATGAAATCAATTAAGTGGAAACCTACAGGTTTGTTCGCAGTACTTGTTCATACGACACTTTTGGAAAGTTTGGGATGATGGCAGTAATTTTTTTGTTGTTTTCTGGAATCTTTATTAAAATGAAAAAATGCGCACATGACTTCATGAACTAGTAAAGGACGAAGAGAAGCCATACCTGTGACAAAAAGATACGTAAGACACAAAATGTCCGTCTAAGTCAAACAAATTGTTAATTTATGCAATACCTTATTATAACACCGTTTATTAAAGACCAATGCCGTTACGCACCCTTAATAATACCGTCATCAATAAACATCATAAACATGATCTCCGCACAAAAATGAATAAATATGGTCAAACTGGATCACTTTGACGACAACCTCGGCTTATTCAGATGTGACTCCATGTTGGATGGCACTAACTTGAATACGAACGACGTTTTAAGGTCAACAGAATGACCATTTGAATTAGCAGTATACAACATTGATAAGAAAACTACTAAAAGATTGTAGATGGAAGTCTGGGATACACAAACAAAAGCTTTTCCAGTCTATTAAGACCATAAAGTTGTAATTTTGTGGCTCCCAGTGTAATGTGTAAGATCATGAATAGTTCTGGCGTTTTCATTTATGAACCTTTCTCTTGTAGAACGTGTTTGAGCCTTGTTAACCAATGAATCTATAGCATTTTAATACGGCGAGCAACACATCTCGATAATATTTTGTACGGGTGTATTCCCTTTAGGAACGGCGGCAATGGCACCCTGGTTTGATTGGCCCGTAGGGACCCAAGTCGGAAGCTACAATCAAATGACCTTATTAGATAGACTGGTAGATTATAACAGACAAAATTAAAAAAATACACAGATAATCTATCATTAATCGGCGTTTTGTTATTTTTCATATTCTTCAGGACATATTTCGCTTAAAATATATCATGGAACCATTTCGTGGTGTCCACAATTTGAAATATGAACTTGCGTAGGGGGCCAAAGCCTGTGAAACCTTCTTTAGCTCAAGCTCCGTACAGAACACGTACGTGTACGAACGTATGATTAGCGGTGTATTTCCCGTATTTTCACATGTTCACCTCTGATGGGATGGGGCTATTTACAATACTGTATAATTATAATTGGATTGTGCCTAGACATTAGGGTGCTGATTGAATTGAGCGAGCAACTTACAAACGTTTAAATGAAGCTGACGCGCTGTTTCTGTCGTCTCATTTAACAGAAACGTCTTCATTGTATAAGAATCAATAAATCTAACAGAAACGTCTTCAAACACATGTTGGCAACACCCGTCAAATTCAATTTTTACCTGTACAATTCTAATTCTCACCCTTAGCATGACAACAACCCTAGCACAAAATGTGAGCATCGTATTTAGCCATTATCTCACAACGTTCATGCGCGCATCAAAATGGGGTTTGGGGCTCGGAGGGCTCGTTCCTCCCCCCGTGTCTAGTAAATGGAAAATAGACATAAAAATTGTTCGCTGCTGAAATAGCTGTTATTAACAATATATATAAATTACGAAATTTGAACTTCATTCGGCTAATCTATTATTATGGTTAACGATCGATGTGACCGGCCTTTATTCCTGCGGGGCTACAGCGTTACTGTTCATTTAGAGCAAGATATTGACAAGTTACACAGCACCATCTAACCAGTCAGTTGGATTAATATGCTAATCTCACAGATCGATATATTCGTGATAATCTCTGAAAGCTTGAGTTGTGAAGAGCAGCTCCATGTATGTGAATGTTTTGGATCCAAGATTAAAAAAGTTGTCTTCTATGCGTGAATATACTGTGGTAATTTATGCAACATGTTCAAATTTAACTTGGAACTATCCACTGTTTGCGAGTCCATTTAATGTAAACAATTAGATGACACTTATTAGTGGAAGAATATCAAAATAAACCTTAGGCACATCGTTTATGTTACAAAGCATTTTGCTTACTAAGTGCTGTAACGCCAATGTCACGCTGAAAACAAATGGGACTTATTTCCCCATTTTCTTAGAAGTACCAGGCGTGCGTTCAGAAACGCTAGGACCCACGGTAGGACCGCAGCTAAAATCTAGACAAAGTCACGTGTTCTCATTTGAACTACACGGTAATATCTCCCGAAATCTCGCAAAGTCTTGCTTTTTAGCGAGGTCCTAGCGTTATTGAACGGCAAGCTGACTTCTTGTTTGTTATTGTCAGCATTACAAATATCCCCCGTACAGTTTTAGCTCCGAACGAAAGCGGTTTCCAAGATCAATTAGCAATCTGCATGTAGTTAGTTTATTGTGAAGTGTTATCGCGTACTTTGATTACAGCTTATAAGTCATAAACCGATTATTATCACGTCGGTTAACAAAACAGTAACTATGACAGGTTTATTTGGCTAGTATTCTTCGTATTTCTTCTGAAAAAAGATCCCAGATTAACTTTTCGCGGGGAATTCAATTTCAGAAGTCAAACAGATTGATAGGTTATCAATCTTAGTACACGAAAGTTTGATTAATTTCAGCCAGATTTTCATTGTCCTGAAGGCATAGCTAACGCGGCAATTGCCATGTTCCACAGTGTTCCTGACGTCGAAAGATTCTGTCTACTGCGATCTGTGTTCAAACCTATTGGCGAAATACACATGGTCGGGGTACGTGCCAAAAAATAAATCGGAGTCGTCTAGTCCCTGAGTAGCAACTGGTATAGTTTATACTGTACAGTTGTAGGTCTAGGTCAACGATAATGCATCTCGTGGGATTTTATTTGAACGCAAATAGATTCGCACCAGGCAAAATCGGTAATGCTCATCTGAAATACATGTAAATCAGTCCAAAGTTCGACGCGGGGGCTGCGTGGAAGAATAATCAATTAAAATGTTGGATGGATTTACCGAAAACAACTTTTGAACTGACGTTTTTTATGTAATGGGGTATCTTTGTTAGGAAGGATCGAATATCTTAATAACCTTAAAGAGTTTTTAGGTAATTGGACAACTTCGGTACCGATGGTCAAACTTCATTAAACTCGTCAACTCATGAAACCATGACGGATACAGAGGACTCGTGGAGGACCAGATTGGTCAGGCCCTGGTCGGTCGCCGCAGGCGAATTAAGATATAGGGGTCCAGCGTAAGAACTGCCCAAAATCAAACAACTAGATGGCATGTTTAGTGTGCAACGAATCAGAAAACAAGTTACCATACCTTACTGAGCTGAAGAGAAGGAGAGTGTTGAAAATTCAAATAGAAATTGACTGAAAACTCGAAACTTGAAGGGAATTATGGACGATGGCCCCGTGTTGCGACAAGACAAAGAGATCACGTGGTACAATTAAACCAATAATCGTAGAACAAAGAGGGTCACTGACCCGAGAATCCAACCATCGAAAGTCATTAGCCCCGTCAGTGACGGGGAAAACGTGGCAGTTCAATGATGGTACCAGAGAATTACTTTTAATGTTCTTTAACTCGAGAAAATATAGACTTCCGTTTTTTCATAGAATCTTGGCGTCCTCATTTTTGACAAGGAAGTTTTTGGGGATAAAAGCTTTAACAGAAAACCACAGAGACGATTTTGTAGCTGATACAATAAAAAACAAAATTTTCGTGTTCACGAGAAAATTTATGCTTGTGGAAATCAAGTCGAAATCCATGAAAATCGAGACTTTTTAGAAAAAACGCAGTTCAACTACGAACACTTGGGCAATGTTTGTGTGCATATAATGAAATTCTGTGGTAACCAAGGGTTCTAAAAATGAACACGTTTATGGGTCTACAGTTAGTGCTTGAACGTTATTTATGGAAATTGTTCCTTAGTAATGAAGGGAGCATAATTATTACCTTAACACAAAATTTTGTTATCCAAAACAGAGGTTGAGATCAACATACACCGTCACCACAAAGTCGGCGTCATTCTGTCATACACAGAGCAGGGCATTTTAAAGGCCCCTGTTTTTGTTTGGAATACACAGCATCTAAATACCAGTTCACACTTTGCGATTTGTCTGCAATATGTAATATTTTTCATTAATTTCTACTTTGTGAAGAAATAAGGTTGTCGCTAAATTGCTATGTACTGTAAAGTCCATGAGCCATCCACAGTATATTTCAAAGTAACACAGTAAGTTTTTGCCTATTCATACATAATTAGGAAACTCTTTACCCGCAAATTACGCTTACGCATTTATAGTAGATGTCCTTACATCATGGTTTTATACTCAAGAATTGTTCTTACACCAAACGGCACCGACCGATTAATATATAGAGGTGTACAATGTTGGAGCAATGAGCTGAATTCGTCACAGCAGCTGTGAGGGACCCATATTCTAAAATTTATTTTTGTCGTTGTCAGAAAGCAATCTTCGTAATTATTTATACTCGGAATGAGGATTTTCGGTAATCCTTTAGTCAAGAAACCGCCACCATCAGAGTTAAAGGTGGAGTTGTGACCAATTTTCCAAAGGTAAATAGTCTAGTCCAAATGCATTCAATATCCAAAATTGGTTGTAGCACATTCGTTGGGGCTTTTAACTAGTGCAACTCCAATTAATTCTGTGCTGTCATAGGTGGAGTCTTTGACGTCAAAGGGAAGTACACTCAAATGGCCATCAACCGAAAGAAGCATCTGCATAATAGCGTGAACTTCAAAAACTATCAATTCAGAATAGATTTCGTCAACCAGACTACAGATATTTCTGACAGTTATGCTTTAAACGCTTCGGGTAAGTACAATATGTGATTGTATTTTCGTTTGCTGTGTTGGATTTTAAGGTCTATGTATTCTGTTTCAGGGGTCCGGGGGCACCTTTGATGATGTTTTTTGTGTCGTTGTTTGACATTTTCACCTTGTCACATACTGAACTGCAAGGCTCATACAGAGACTGGGTGCACAACTGGTGAGATTGCTTCGGCAGGTACAACCTGCAGATCATTGGTCACCTGCATGTTGAACCTTGGGCTTGATTGACTTCACTTTAGTACTAACTGACCTATCGCAAGCTCCACCCTCTTGCGAAATGTCGACAAACAAACAAAAAGTTTTACCGGCAACGTGTTGCTTGTCGGGTAAAATGGCGGCTTGGAAACGAAGGTGTGTCAAGAATGCTACGTTCCGATTGGTCAGTTCAGCCGTCACTCAAAATCCTGGCGATAAGTCAATTGTGAGTCATTGTCGTGACGTTGTACACCATGTATTCAAAGCTGCATTGCACCCTGTTTACCTGGTCAGTCTCAATAAACTCTGGAGCGTTTTGTGGAGTGGATGATGGTTTTTCGATGTTCTTGTTGGTAACTGCCAGAACTAGAATCCCATCGCAACAAGGAATATTATGACCCTGATTTTGCGAGAGTAACGCTCTTCAGTTTTCGTTATTATACCACTGAACAGGGTTGAACAATTACAAAGTCTGATGAAAGGGACGACTTGGGGTGTTGCACCTCGAATGTCACTTTTCTCTCCTCTGTGCCAATTTACCCAATTACATGTCCGAATGGCTTCGACAACACCATTGCAGATATTAAGGATTTCAAACGCGAATCCTTTCCTTGGACCATGCCGCAAGATTATCCATAACAACATTTAAGGTCTGCACGCTCTCTGGCTTCCACGCTACTCAAAATGTCAACATTCGGGTCACGTGACCATTTGCCTGAGTTATTGGTTTGTATCTCTGGGGCCTGTTCCAAGAAACCAACTTAAACTCCTTTTGGGCTGAAGTATTAGATTTGTTTCAACCTTCAAACTGTGAAACTTCTACATCCGGTGACAAAACTTGAGTCAAAAATTTAAGTTTAACTTAACATCAATTTCTCGAAACGACTTACGAACTTAAGACATAATTAAGTTTTGTTTTAAATTGACTTCAGAGCTTAGGTTTTGTCTTAGCTAAGTCATTTTTCTTGGAACGAACACCTGAATTCCACTTAAAATTTCTAAAATTCTTGACATCACGCAAAACGGTGAAATTTACATTTTCCCGCCTTATGGTCTTGGCTTCATTCATCATTAACCCGAGACCAATTCCCTGTGTTAAAGCGGTTGGAAGCGCACCTTCCACCACAGAAACCAACGTTTGATTTAAGCAACTCACCGTTATGTTATGGAATTGTGTTCCTGAGTCCATTTGGAGATGCTGTCAGGGCTTTGTGAGAAGTGGCAGCTCGTTATAACTTAAAATTATAGGCTCTAAAAGTTGGCTGGTCGCGTTACTTAATGCGCCGAACATGATATACGAATGGAACTATCAGCTCTTTGCAAACCCAGAAACTAATCTGAATTGGGGACTAGTTCGTTTCGACCAATTTTGTAGCGAAAATGGTCTGTCGAACAAAAATTCGCTGCTTGGAGCGAACGACGCAGGTTTTCTGCTGCTTGTGAAATAGCGTGCTCGATAGATCATGGGCGGTGGCTGCGTTTGTTCCACTTGCGCCGAAGGGTGTGCACAAATAATGTGATAATGTGACATTTGCGTACAGTTGTATACGGTGAGCTAATTTAGGACAGAGCTAAGCTGAATATCTGAAAATGCATTGTTTTTTGGTGACTATATGCTCCGGTCTTTTTCACCATGATGTGAAACGTGTCTAAACCACAGGCGAGTCCATACGTGTAATCATGGACATAATTCATTTGTAGTACCATCGTTCAGTGATTTCAAATCCCTTTAATGGTAAAAAATAAGATTTTCGACAAAATGGAATACAGAAGCGCAAAAAATGTAAAAGACTTCTGGATGAAGTTTGGTCTATCTTTTGCAGTTTGCGGCCTGGTGTCAAGAGGCATTTGTACACTGTTCACACAAGGGAACCAGACATCGCAGGTTACAACGAGGTCAATCACAGAGGAGCTCCATATTCCACATATAATGACCTCCTCGTCTCCAGAGTTCCCTGGGAACAATCAAACAAAATACCAAGTCATGATGGCGCCGTCCTATATAAACGCTATCGTTGATATTATAATTGAATACAAGTGGAGGAAGGCTCACTATGTTTATGTTAACGACAAAGGTATTTTCGAGTACATTATACGACTGTCTTTGAAAAATGTAAACAGAGTATTAGACCATTTGTTTTTATGAAGTTTATATGAAATGCAACCCATTGTTGAGTTAATTGATTTCTTTCTGAAATACGAGAGCTCATATGTAAGATCCCACACAAGTTAACCGTTCATGATGACTTGACACGGCACAAATTTGTCACCTGTTGTTGAGATAACGGAAAGTACCCGATCACCACTGCTCGTTTGAACTCAAACTGTGTTATGTTGCGTTCTGTAGATCAAATTTATCGCGAGTTCGACGATCGAGGTCACCCAAGAGCACACAATCACGCGCGTAAAAGGCGAGTCTTAAAGTGGCACAAAACACGAAAAACAGACTAAACTGCATTATTCAAAGTAGTTCTCTCCCACTGAAACAGAATTCAACCTGTTTACCAGGTATTTTTAATGTTTGTTAGTAAAGATTTTGAATTTCTGTTAATGTCAAAGCATTTTTCTTTAATTTCAAAAAACAAGGTCTGTCAACTGCTCGGCACTTCGTCGATTTTTCTCCCACAAGGCAAAGCACTCACGTCTCCTTATTTGGTATGGCAAGACATAGACGAAGCACATTTATCTTACAGGGAAAATGTGACCTTTAACCTTTGATGTTAAGCAAACAATAGCAATTATGTACTGTCTTGGGAAAAGTTTACCGGGTAATTCTTTGAGCGCATGCGCGCATATATATATATATTATTACGGGCGAAAAGTTTTGAAATGTATATTGCGATGAAAGAGTTATATTTCGTCTGTGTTTCAAAAACAGTGAATCTGACGATTTTTCTCGAATTTCTTGCAACATTCAAAGTGACTAACTCTCACGTTAGCATCCCCAAGAAATATATTCGCCACGATGTGTTTAGAATGTATTGTTTGTGAGATTTCGCGTTCCAGGCCTTTTTAAAGCGAGTATGCTCAGGACCTTATTCGCTTATACTATTTAATTGTCTGTTTGATACTGAACTAATTGTTTGACATAGCTGGATATTGACTTACAGGATTACACTTTTCACTTTTTAAAAACGCTGTTTCCGTTCCATTACCTAAGATTCTCGCACGTGCCAAGCGAGTATCCAAAGGTGTCTGCGTTCTGTAGATCCAAAACATTCTCCAGAAAACCTAGTGCCGATCACCTGCTTTGCTTGAAATATAAAGCTATATCTCGAGGACATTTGTGTGATCTTGCTTTTTCGCGAATGTCTTGGTCTACAAAGCGCAGTCGAGTCGTGCTTCCCGTAGTCGTGAGAATCTTACGAAACCGCAGGACTACACAAGACTTCACGAGATATCGCCATGCATTACATTGTACAAGTAAAACACGTGACCAGCCTGCTCGCGAGATTTTTGCATCAACGGAAAGATTGCATGTATGCAGCGTTACCGTGCATAGTAGGCCTATTTATTGATGGATCATTTCTGGCTCTGGTTGTGACGAAGCATTATGCGTCGTGTCGATTTGCGCCGTGTCGTTGCCCGTTCAGTGCATTATCTTGGGTGTATCATCAAGCAGCTGGCACAGCACAAACATTCAGTTTCAAGGCGACTGGATTTTTAAGTAGAAATTTCTAACTCTTCAATCCCTATTTCACAGCATAATGGAATTTGTAATAACTCCAATTCCTACAGAACACGTTGTGCATGGTACGATAGTCTGACATTCTCATAATACGTGCTATTTGAACCCAGGTTTGATTGAGTTAGAGTCCATGCAGCAGCAGTTTACGACAAGAGGACTCAACGTCACAATAGACGCTCATAGATTGTACTCGTGGAGTTACGCGTACCAAACACTGAGAAGGATTGACAAATGGGACGCTGCAACTAGAAAGTGTCTCATATTGGATACAGACAACTCTGACGAAATGCAACAGCTACTGAAACAGGTGAGAGCTCGACCGATACGTCAATTCTGTTTCACAACATTTCGTGTTTGATGCACACCAGTCGGGCGATGCTCGGCTGATCCAGCCCACTGACTTCTCGGACATAAACGGAGTCTGGACAACTTGCCCTCTCCTTCTGACAGTACATTTCTACTACGTTTGTCCCTGGCCAAACCCAGTGATTAAAATTCCTGTGCCCGCAACTGCAGAGGACAAGCGCGATCGGTCAACTACCACTAAATCGCGATGGAGTACATGTGTTCACATTCAAAGACGCAAACTACCCGATGTTGGCCCGACGTGCCGCGACAATTACACGTAAATAGTTTGGCATCATTCGGGCATCTGTCTGCTCAAAATCATCCGGGCGCCGGCCGATGGTCAGACAATAGTCACTTACAAGAGTTCCGGAATTTGAGAACCAGTTTGATGTCCGTTATCCTGTGGAGAAAACATACTCAAAATGCGGGACCCGGCCTGTAGGCGATTATTAACTATAGTCGTTCAACGTTTGCTGACTATTAGAAATCGGCCGATACCAAACATATCTCAACGATTTGCCAAAATCTTGCAAGTCATGATAATCTGCATTTTTTTAACTCGGTGTCAGATTCTCCAAATCACATTTAACTCCGACACCCAACTGAGTGTTATTTCGATGAAGTCATTTTGGCGGGGAAATTCATCGGATCGGTTTGTACAATTGACATAGGAACACCAACGATGTTTGGCGTTTTGAGTTAGTTTTCTCCTTAGCCGTCCACAGAAACAACACTTACCTGTACTCGTAAACTTGCTGTATTTTTTGTTATCGCATTGTAATATTAGTTTCAAAGTATCGAAAGTTTTGAAATGTCACAAATTTGTCCATAATCATCATCATTAGTGTTCGAAACCGAACCCATTCGCTAAAGGCGTGTTTTTTTTCTTTAAGGTCGTGGACGTTGGAATGAATCGACAGGGCTATCACCACATACTGAGTGGGGTGGTAAGTAAAAATGTATTATTTATCAAAGTATAATTTAAATACGGCAGACTTAGCTGAACATCTACAACAACATAGAATTAAAAATAGTAAAAGTTTTTTTTTCTGGCAGAAGGAAGTCTGATAATTGACTTCATATCAATATGTCTTCAATTGTTGAAGCACTTGACATGTCCGATTTACAGCAAGATTCAATAAAAGAAAGGTATATTCACAACAAAACAATGATATCATTTATATGACCAAAGTTGGTTTGATATAAACGTTCGAGATGAAATCTCCAAAAAAAAAAAAGTTTTTACATTATCCCTTCGTCATCAATTTACGCAATTTTTAATTTTTTTGGAAAATTCCCTATAGTTCCAGTTTTTGATAACCCTTCATTCCAAATTAAAACATTTTAAAAACGATTC
The DNA here is from genome assembly GCA_002633005.1 of Phoronis australis. Classification (NCBI taxonomy): domain Eukaryota; kingdom Metazoa; phylum Phoronida; family Phoronidae; genus Phoronis; species Phoronis australis. The sequence continues at coordinate 428,114 of NMRA01000343.1, read as the reverse complement.
CTAACAGAATTTTGGGGAACAGTGCTGAAAGTATAGTGGCTGATCAGTGTCATTTTTGACAAACATTATCCCGAAGTTCACCAAATTTGGACATTTATCAGTGTTTCGCTATAGGCCCAACCGGACAACAGCATGACAATAATGTCTATGAAACCGTAGACTAAATGATGCAACCTGCCCGTGCGCATTTGCCATTTAAACTGAGACTAGCGCCTAATTATCGATACTTCTTGAAGATGACCTTCACCCTTGTATGTTGATTTATAAAATATGTAAACTATTTAGAATGTTGAAATAGATATTTTGAGATTTTCAATACGTTGAATTTGGTGACGTACATGTGAAGAAGTTTTCCGAAATAGGTTTTAAGACTAACCTCTCCAAAAACTGACGATAACGGTCACGTCCTTGATCCAATCAGCACCACTGAACGGTATCGTGAACCGCGTACAATTTTCGTCGCTTGATTCTACGTTGTACGATTGTTCCACCGTAAGGGGAATGGATGATGCCGTTTTGCTATTTAGGTTTGATTTGTTATTTTCAGGATATTTGGGAAGTGTCCGTGGATAGTTTCCGGTTTGGTGGAGCACGGATCACAGGTTTCAGTGCCTTGAAGCTTCAAAGCTTTGTTTTCCAAAACTTTGTACGTAAATGGGATAGCGTCGACCGGCGTTTCAAAGGAAAGGGGTTAACCCCTCTTCAGGTCAGTGTTCCGGTAAGCCCCTGGTGCACCGAATTTCCGACATTTTCCCCAGCCAAAGTGCCCACTCCATGTTGACTGATGATCGCAAGAAAGCACTCCGATGACTGCATAAAATACATGTTTTTGTCCACTTCAACAAAACCAGATCGAAGGTTAAATGGCAAATCGTAGTAAGCCAACATGAAAATTGCTTCTTGGGAATCATTTCTTGCAGTCTCGATCAGTCAACATTGACGTGCGTCAGACAAACCGGTGAACATATAATATAACTTGTGTCAAATCTAACTTTTGTAGTTGCAGCATTTGACCTCCTGCTTGTCACATCTTTTTATTGAGCTCATCTAGACGGTCTAACCTAACACGGGAGTATTCCATGTATATTATGTGCAATTTCTTTCGTTAACGGCTCTGTAGAAGCAACTTGTACAAAAACAAAATTTTGCTTAATAGTATTTTGCCGGAATTTCTATGTGTAAATGGGAAGCACTGTGTCATTCAGACAAAATTCATTACATACGATAGTGATTGAGATTCGCCATTTTGATTCCAGATATTTTGTATCTTCTGAATGGGCACACTGACGTACATGTATCTTGTATCTGTCACCATTGCCGGAACACGGTTACGAAAAATCGCTCATGTTGTAGGCATATGTCTATGTACTTTGTGAGGCGCGTGCTTGAGCGTACGAATCACACGGAATCAAAATAGTAAATCTCAATTTCCCATAATGGGTTTAATGAAATTTGCCTGGAACCGACATTTTAACGTAGCTCTACATTGGTTTTGACTCTGCATGTTCATGGAAAATATTGTTTTTTAGTCTGATGTCCTTGCTTGTTAAAGCCGCAACGAACTCGCAGCCTTCATGCACAAGAACTAATTTTTGAGTGAGACAATTTATTGTAATGGAATTGGTCTCAAGCCAAATTAGTCGGGTGATGATTCTCAGCTAGGAGTGAAATAGCAGTTCGTCATTGCTTTTTAACCAGTTGACACGTCACGGCGGGTCAGTAGCAAAGTCTCATCTAATAACGAACTGTTTCTCCCAAGACCCCAAAAACACTTCACGTCCGAGTTAAGAAAAAAATTAAAACGTTTTATAGTTAGTTTCTTTTGTGAAACGCGAGTTCATCGCCGCTTTAAACGTGATGTCGATGATGATTGGTCTATGCTTACTAATTCTGCCGTCTCGTGGACCAATACTCCGTTCGCATGAGTGTTTGCAGTGTCTTGAATTTTGAGTTACCGCACAAAACTAACTTATTCTGCTGTAGCCGTAGATCTCGAGACGATCACATCGGTATTCCTCCTTCTGAAAAAACGACAAAATTTGAACACAATAGCATAGCACGTGTTTGCTCAAAGTTGTTACTTCGAAATAGTTTTACATGTGCCGCATATGCGAGTATGCAGGTTAATGCGACTACTTGTTAAATTGCGCCTATATCCAGATGTCGCGAAACACTTGCGTAAAAACCAAGTGTTAGCAAATTTGGAAAGAGCTTGTCGACGAATCTCGGCATGTTTGTATGCATTGGATTCAAAATCATCTATTTAGGAACGGACAAATGACACACAGTGAAAACGTTCAGTTTAAGCAATGCAGTGGATAATCACCTGTGCCTTTAAGTGAAACAGGCGCTTACAGCACGTGAACAAAATTCGTTTTTGGAAAATCGCATTATATCGGATACATACCCGCATAATTATAAGCAACGTAGTTAACTTTGCATGATCGTAGAACGCAGTTGTCTAATGGGTGAAGTCTATTTTTGTCTTTATTTGTTAGTTTTTTAGAATTATAGACTAGTGCCCTCTTCAGTCGTGTTTGTATACACTGTAAATAGTACGAGACGTCTGTACTCAAGAATTCCTAAATAAGTCTGCAGTATTAATGATTGATTTCAAAAAGAACTAAAATGTTATCATTTTAAGAGTCCATCCCGTGTTACTGGCGCAAAAAGAATTTCATTGACGCAATCTGACTGCTTAAAGGCGAAGGCAACCTTTTTTCATGTCATTTTTTAGCAAAAATAAGGTTCGCTGACTATCCCAGACATATTTTTCACTTATTTACTGCTTTTAGTAATTTAATTAATTACTCGTCGTGTACTCGGATGTGACGTTTTGGGAGGCTAGAATTTCGCGCCAATTTCTTTTCATATAGTCTGACTGTGAGAGCAGTCGAGTCAGTCATTGTTTTGCCTCGGTTGTGATAAGTTCGGTCGTTGTTTGTTTTTGCTTACGAGTCAGTCAACATGCCACGCTGTTGCTGCGTACTGGGGTGTACTCATTATTATCTCACGTACAGAGAAATAACTGTCCCACTTGCCCGAGTGTCCCGCGACACTCCTACTGGAGGGTGATCTGAGCACCCAAACTGCTTAAGTCCCGCCGTGTGACTCCCTCGTCACACACCTGACACCTTCCAAATTGCTCCAATACAAGTCCACAATAAACTTATCAAACTTAGGCTCACCGATATGTTCATTGGATGACGAACTGTCCTCTTCACTGGGTGTCGAACTGGGCATGTAGTCACTCCCACTACTCAACATCGCTGCAGGGCTGCTTACAGGCTCTGCCGGAACTAGAGACAACAACACAGGGCGAATCACTGCTAGTTTCCGGAATTGCACTCAATGGGGTACGTTCGGAGGCATGGGTGACAGTACAAGAAGTGCCTTCAGTCACTGTATATAATGGCCACAGCTCGCGAGGCTTCTCGCTTCAAAAACGCACTGCTCGGGGTTAGCGACGGGGCACTGCCGGGAATCAGCGACGGTATGGTACCCTTCTTCAGGCGTTGTTTCGCGGGGACCTTCATCAATTCAGCGTACATATCTCTGTCATAATCTGACTGCAGTAAATGCTTGCCACACACTCGGTAACCCTCCACTGCTTTGTACGTTGCGTGGACGGGTAGCGCTGCGTTCTTCAAATGAACGAGCTAGCCAAGTACGGCGAAGTGTGTCATCCTTCGGAAAGCGACGCAAGGTACCCAAAGCGTGTGTGAGACGATAATGAGTACATCCCGGCACACAGCAACAGCGTGGCATGTTGACTGACTTGTAAACAAAAGCAAACGACGACCGAACTTATCACAACAGAGGTAGAACAATGACTGACTCGACAGCTGGGGTAATCAACGAACCTTATTTTCGCTAAAAGTGACATGAACAAGGGTTGCCTTCGCCTTTAATTCGAGCAATGGGCCCATTAAAATCGGAAGCAAAAATCGAAAAAAATAACGTGGCCTTAGGTCCTGCAAATTAGCCCTTAAACTCTAGGACGTGGGGTCATATTCACCCATACCCACGTTTTTCTAAAATGACCCCTGGAATGGTTCTTCTTCTTAAACCCGGCAGAACACACAGACTAGTGAAGCGGTATCTCCCTCTAGTGTCCATACACGGAATCATTTCACACGCTTGCAGACTCCTTGGCAGTGCATAAACGTAGGGACCTAAGAGTTGCCATTTATTCCTTCCCCCAGCCCGTAGATCTCTTCTAAATAGACGATAGGTTCCCTACAGTTTGATGTCATATTTCCTTATTTGGTCTATTCTAAAAACTGACGAACGTACGTGTGTTTTACTATTTTACATGGCATTTACGGTTTGAAAGTAGGTAGCGAACTTGGAAATGTCTTGAACGATAATTAAAAAAACGGTGCTATCCTGTGCAATATCAAGAATGGCCGACGTCACTCAAACGCTAGGAAGTGACGCTGTTTTGTCACCGGTTTCGTTGTTTATTGTTTCCAGCATGAATCTGCCATGGTGGTAGACGCAGTAGACCTTTTGGTGAAAGCAATGACATATCTGAAAGAGCATAAGCCTGATGTGTTTAAAGAACTGGGATATAACAACAAAAAGAATCACTACAAGGGACTCAGTTGCCAACGTGGCCATGAGCAACCCTTCCAACATGGCGACGACATCATGGATGCAATCAAAAATGTAAGCTTTTTTCCTGCAATGTGTTTAAAAACAGATTCTGTGTGGAGGTGGACAATTAATCTTTGAAAAGTTCCTAGAGATTGAGTTTTGGGATTCAAAGAAACTGGAGCAGTTGACATTGCTTCGAAATTCTTTGATCAGGTTGGAGGCTAAAACAAAGAGTGCGCAATCCCTCAACCCTCACAGTAGGCCGCAGCCCACCCGCAAATGTATGCCGATATTCTTACAGTCCAAAATTCCTACCATAGCCCATTTGCGTATTGGTTTCAATACGCGTGACTAAAGAACAAGGCCTCATTCAGTCACTCTTGACAGTCACTTCTCAGGTCAGTTGTTTTGGCGCCCGTTGCGTTTGCTACCAATGAATCAGTCACGCATACCGAAATATTTTACGATTTCTTTACCAACTGTAAAAACGTTTTCGAAAGTATCCCAGTCTTTACTTTTGGATTTCCTGGAGTGTAAAGTGCGCCGGTTACGTCGGAATCGGTCGAACATGCGCCCTGGGTCGTATTACTAGAACAACCAGGCATTTTATGTCCAAATTTATTCAGCATCGATTTATTTGACAACGGAGTAGCACATTTGTCACTCTTTTACTTGCACACCCCTTCTACGTGATTGATTTGTTTGCCTCGTTTTCAGGTGAAACCATTCCCAGGCATGACCGGAAATGTGAAAATAGGCCCGGATGGACGTCGCGTTAATTACTCGCTTCAAGTAGTAGAGGTTTCCATGGACAGGGAAGCGGAAATAGTAAGCATAAGTTATATAACAATAAGATTTCATAATTGACAGGTGCGCTTTCGCAGTTATCAAAGAATTGACTTTTTTCATTCAACAAGATGCTTTGGTCTCACATCGGGTGATAACGCGCGGTTAGTTCTACCAATCTGCGTCCTGACTCAAGTGCAGTCAGCCGATTTTTACGAAATCGGAAGTAGCGGTAACATTTCAAAATTTCCAGACCTGCTACAAAATCGGAAGACAATGTTGTTTACATAGGTCGTTACTGAAGTGATAACACTCTAGTTTCAATGCACAGGTATGGTACACTTAACTGGACTCACGAATATACATATGAAAAGTGACATTTAAATTCTTTTGTGGCACGAGAGCATTAAAAATATCTCGAAAAACGTAATTATCATGAATTTCAGAATATGATCACCCATGGTTTTTCCATTTCTCCCCTCTGAAAATATGCAAGGGTTTTCGCTTAATTTGTTTATGGAAGGAAATGAACGCAATTATGAGTTGAGGCAAATACCTCAGCGATTATGGCTGCGTCATCGATACATTGCTGTGTTAATTCTGATTTCACACCTTAACCAGTCACACGTTCGGTCTATAGGGACCACGTTCGACTTATTACGTTCCACCCATGTCTTGTTCTTCGAATCTTCTGACCTAAACTCTTGTAGGGCTTGTGCAAGTGATGAGGTACTGATCTGATATTGACGAAAAAATAATGTTGTTCTTTAAAAAAACTGTAATCCAAGCAGGTTGACTGACAAGGGTGTGATGTCTGGCACTATATAAGGATATGCCATCCAAATATTTTACTCGTTACAATTGCACACACTAACCAACGTGTGCATTTGTCAATGCTTATTCAGTGTGTGGGTTTCTGCCATTAACTAAATAATCCGATGTTAGCAGCATCAATTCTAATCGGAAAAGTACAAAAATCCACTTTTGATGGGCATGTGATTCATGCAAGCGCCACAGAAATGTCACCAGCCCGTTTTATGAAAACTGTTGAGACTTACAGCGTAAGACTTAAGACCAAAAATAACTTGGTTAAGACCGAAATTCGGGCTAAGTTAAGACTGAAGACGAAAAGTAAAAAAGATATCCGTTTCGTGGTGAACACAAATCGGATTTTTGTCCTCGATCCGTAGACAGAGGTTAAGTCGGTTTTTTTACCTAGGTGAGCAAACTTCGTTTCTGCCACTTGTTGCAAATTCGCAATTCTCAGAGAGGCGATGTGCGACACATGGTTTCAAGAATAATTCTGATATTGAAACTCTAAATGGAGGTTTACGTACATCTTGGATACAATAGGAATCTCGCTTGAGAAGACCTCGGTATGGCACGAAAACATGATTTTTCATGTCCCAGCATTTCATTGTCTCAAAGGCATGTGCCAATTTTCGATTCGAAAGCGGACAATCTTCAATTTGACATTGTTTGGGGAAATCAGATTGTGAAAAACATATCGAAATTTGTTTCTCAACAGTTTTTAGTCATGGCAATTGTGAATGTTGATCATGTGGACTAAAGTCCAATCTTAAGGCTACTCCGGCCGTTGCAGGATAACTTTCGGTCTTAGCTTAGACCGATTTCGGTATTAATTTTTGTTTTAAGAAATGAAACAGGGCTAAGAGATTCTGGTCTTAAATTAGCCCGATTTTGGTCCAAGTTAAGACAGAAAAAGTTTCATGAAACAGTAGTGATTGTTATGCGGTGGATAATGACTTATTCCATCGGTTGTGTTTCAAATGTTTTTGATGTTTCTCATCGACTTACAGAAATAATCACCAGCTCTTCATAAGTGTTGTCCGTCAAACTGTGACTTGTTTGCCTGACTTGTTCGTTTCTGTCAATTAAAATTTTGTTTATTTGCGAAGACTAACAGTTGGTCGGACACCGATGGTTTGAGCAAACGCGAAACTGATACTGGCGATCAGAAGTCTGTGAAGTCGAAAATACAGATCGTTAGCATGTTGGTGGTAAGTTCAAATGGCTTTTAACGTTTAATGTTGGGCTCTTTTCAAGATCTTCCTGAAACATATTTGGTAGGATTAGATTAGGAAGTAAACTATCTAGTAACAATCCTGACACTTCAGTCAAAATAACTTGAGAAGAGTATATATGCCTGAGAAAATGTTGACGTTTTCAACACCAGAACAGTGTCTATAGCCGCTTGCTTTGAACGGTTGACTACCTCCAAGTAAACGCTCACGGAAATCCTTTTATTCATCAAATTCTCCACAGACCTAGGCCAACAGGAGTAATTGTTGTGTGAGTCGATGTTATCACACTAAGTTCGCTTTATCTTTTTTAAGAATGTCATTTTTCTGGAGAAAACATGACACTGCATTATTGTTCGATGCACTCTGTTAATGGAAGACGCACGCGAGTTTGGAGAGGTCAAACACTAAGACCACGCAAAATCACACGAGTGAAAGACGAATGTTTCGTGAGTAAGCTCAGCCTCAGTCTACACTACAAAACATGGCGGCCATTGTCTCTTGATCGATGAGGCTGGAATGCTTCCATTCTGTAAGCAAAGCGCATCGCGAGTATCGTGTATGTATTTACGGAAAGTGGCGCTTACGGTTGTAGAATCCGCCATATTGGCTAGTAAGAACAAGGCCTCTGGACAGTGGCAAACCGCCCACTGGAAATGACCTATATGAAGGATACTGTAAAGACCTGTTGGAAGAGATTGCTTCGTCCGCCAACTTTCAGTACACCTTGAAGCCGGCACCTGACAAGCGACATGGGGACTTTGACCCCACCAACCGAAGTTGGGACGGAATGATTGGGGAAGTTGCAAACGGGGTAATTATAATAGAGAACATATCGCGTTGAATCAAAAGAAGTTAAGAGTCATTTAGAATCACACTACAGCATTCAGAATGTCTTGATGAATAACCCTACTTTATATGTATAACGAACAAAGGAAACTATTTCTTTGAAAAATTACGAGGTCGTAACTTAAATATGCATATAAATGGCTTTTAAACGTCAATTCATTGTGATGACTGTAAGTAGTCATTACAAATACTAATGATAGAAACCCTGTTTCATCAAGAGATTAAATTCTTCATAATTATGCTACCACTACTAGAAAGGTATCTCGGGCCTAGGGTTTTGAATTGGTGCAGTTCACGTTTCGTATGGTGGGTCCGAATATCACAGAGAATTTTATTTCCATGCAATATGTGATGGTTTGATCGATAGCGGATTTAACGCACGTGCAATACCGGTGTAATCGAATTGCCATACATGGGCATAGCCATTTCATTTATTTTTATCTATGTCGATGCGTAAAGTGATTCTTTATCATAGGAATAGTTTAGGTGCAAACGACACGTTGTTTCTAAACATAATTCATATAAATGTTGTTCTATTAAGAGGTACATGGAATCTTTTAGTTTATCTTCAAATTGGAGGCCGTCTTCGAATTTACTGACAAGTCAATTCTAACGTGCGATATCATAGTGATAGAAAACAAGGAGCGCAGGTGGGCCCATTTCTTCTTAGCCTATAAGCCTGCACATCCAGTTAGTATATTATCGCCAGTATGATAACAGCTTGAAAACTCCCTGAAGCAACATATATGCTGATTAATTGACTGATGGAATAATACTCTTTCGTCACTGTCGCTGTTTCAGAGGGCGCACTTGGCCGTTGGCGACTTAACTATAATCTCGCCAAGGGAAAGAGTGGTCGACTTCTCGAAACCATTCATGACATTGGGTATCAGCATCATGATAATGAAACCGCAAAAACAAAAACCAGGCGTATTCTCTTTCATGGATCCTCTGCACCATACCGTCTGGCTTTGTATCGTGGGTGCCTACATTTGTGTAAGCCTCGTATTGTTCGTTACCTGTAAGTTCAGTCCATATGAAGAGAGCGACGACTTCACTTTGTACAACAGTCTATGGTTTAGTCTAGGATGCTTCATGCAACAAGGCGCAGACATCGCTCCCAGGTACGACCTTTTGATTTTTTAAGTGCAGTCACAAATGTTCTTTGATGAACGCAGTGATTTTCCTATTATGTGTACGAAAGCACTGCACTTGATTCATTCTCCCGGCGTATGCCGTGTCCCCCGGCCAACCCGTAACTATTTGCCTTTCCCTCGATGTTGATCTCATGCTCACATCGGAAATTAATAAACTGGTGTCTTTGTTGGTTGATCTGTCTCAACTGGCATTCCCTATGTAAAAAAACAAGTGTAGTCAATTTATTGTTTTTTAGACACGTGCTGTGTAAAATTTTAGAACACCATTTCAAGGTGTTCCATAGAAATGCAGTCAAAGGGAATGCGCTGAGTTCAAAAATTCTGATTCCAAATTCCGTTTTCATGATCGATGACAAGTTGAAGTGCACTTTTAGAGAGCAAGAAAGGTGAAATTGTGACGGTTCAGGTCTTTTGAGCTAATAATTCTCGTAGGGCATTTCAAAATCAGGAAATTGTGCCGGAACTTGATGTACTCTTGACAAGTGAATCGACTAACCTAAAGTGCAGCTAGTTGTAAAGATATTTAAAGGAATTAATTAAAGATGGCACTCGAAATTCGAAATAATATATTTGTTATTCATTTTTGAAAATATTTTGGAGAAACTATTCAATGATCTGAAATGAACTAAATGTTCACCGAGATAAGAACGTGTTGAGAATATGGATTATGTTGGAGTTCGTCCAGAAAGAAGTTGTACGACTTTTACCATAAAAATCAGATGAAGGTCAATATAATATAAGTTACGTTTTATTATTGTCAATTTTAACAAACAAATGCAGAAAAGAACTGGAAAGTATTTGAAGATCCTTTAACTCAAAGTTTAAGGCTACCGACATCGTCTCAGAAAAGTTGAAAAATGTCCAGCTTTCCTGTCCGATACCCCGTGTAACTGTTTTAAAGGTCGGGGTTTGTGTTTTAAAAGGTAGGGGGTTCGTGTTTTTCGGGATACAGCTGTTTTAAAGGTGCGGGAGTCTGTTATTCGACACCGGGATCCCAATTTCGATGGAATACCCTGCATTTGTAAGACCTTTTGGACATGAACGTTTCCGACAAGGCCAACCTACAGGAATGTTATCCCTATCTCTTTCGAGAACAGCGTATGGTTAGCGTGTGTGTGAATTAATAGAAGAATTACCGTACAAGTTCCTTTACATCCTTGTTGCTTTAATAAGTTCAAATTCATTGAGATCAAAAAGGAGAAAAGTCGAGGATCTCTATTTTTTAGAAACTACGATGTACTTATGAGGGATGCGTTCCGTATCCGCAAGACCACGCAAAGTCACCTGGTTGTATCACGAGTATGCTCAAGACCTTACTAGGGTACCCTGAAAAAATGGCTCCCACTAGTGTGATTGGTCGGTGATGTTAAAATGTTGAATTATGGGATAGAATTATTCACTGTTTCCGTTTCGTAAGCAAGTGTCTTGGAAACGCAGCCCATAACTGCGTTACGTGGACCCAAATTATTAGACATTAGTTTACATTTGCGACGAAAAATCTTGTACAATTATGGAACAGAGACAGTGAATTAAATCTCAAAATTCAACATTCTAACCTTACCGCCCAATCACTTATGTGGTGGCTAGTAAAGTCTTGACCATACTTACAAAACACCTGCTTTACACTGATTTTGCAAGGTTTTAAGAGTTCTTGGTTTTCTCCCAAGAAACGTGGTCCACATAACGCTACTTGGACTAGTTTTAGGCTAAATATTTTGACGTGTTCTTGTCGTATGCAAAATGTCCTCGCTTTGTAGTGTTTCTGGAAACCTCTAACATAGGATTAGGAAGCATTTGCTGATTGCGGGGAGAGTGAAGTGACGTCACGTATTTGACAAGAAGTCATTCATTGGCGCCTGTATGGATTGGGGACATAATCACATGTCTAAAAAACAAAATTTCATTTATCCTGGTATTTTTAGTTGACTAGTTATTCGACGTCCGCCTCTTAATCAGATTATACTTGTAGCAGTAATTGCTTGAAAACTGGCAGACATATCAAAAATGAAAAACAAGAAAGAAAACAGTGGTTTCATAATGTTTATTTAAATTTCAAGTGCCATGCCACTAACCGGACATGGCGTGCGCCTCTCTCCCAAGTACATTATTGGCTCTCGGTACTGGGGTACTTTAAGTAACGGCAGATTTGACTTCTTTAAAATATTCTTTTCTGGTTACCAAACCAAGTCTTTGGAGGAACTTTGGGGAATTTGAACAGCGTGCATGTCCGTTTCTATTATGGAAGCTAATGTATTGGTAGATTTTCAAACATAGGTGGCCACTGCTGCGTAACTAATCAATTTTATTAGCGTCCAAAACTATTGTACTTAATATTACATGCTCGAATAGGGGGAGATTTAATCATATCTTCTTTCCCTTGTCCGATACCTGCTACCCAATATTGGTGTCTCCTTTATCAACCAAAACTTTTGAATCACACTTGTTTCTGGGATGACTCCTTGTCGACTATCTGACGAATTTAGTCACTACAGTGGTATCTTTAAGCTGCACCGCTTTATCAAAACCCTTAAAGGGTATTTTTGACATTTAGCTATTATGGTATTCCAATCAGAAATCCGACTAATGCCAGATAAGGGATTCCATGCGCAACATTACGAATCAAATTTTCTGGTAAACCCCATGAAATATTCTGTCAACGTTGCATTTCCACTAGGCTCCTCGTACGGGAGTCCTTTCTCCGTTTACTTGGAAGTCATCAGTAGCGTGTATAATATTACTTAGCAACGATCAGATTAATTCCGTATGCGATATTTTTAGACGAAAAATGCATGGCACGGTCTTGTCATGCCAAGTCATCAGTCCACTTTTTGATAACCGGACTATAATTCTTCTGCTTCCTTTTCTCGTAAATTTTCGCTTTGTCGAACTATTTTTGAGCGGACTCACGAAATATCGTCGATTTCCACATGTTTGGAAGTCCAAGTTGACTCGGTGGACGAGATGGTCTTGCCATTTGGTGACTGGAGTTATGTGCTAGGCGAGTTCTCAGCTAGCGCCGGGAAATATTATAAGTTTCTTTTATTTATTCGTAATTTTGCGCATTACGTTTATGTACTTATACCGGAATGAATTTTAATGTCCGTCAGCAACACGTTGCGAAGTGCCAAGTTGTATTTATGAGTGTCTGATGAGTTCCAAGTCAAACGTTTTTGCTAGTGTAGCCTAAAAGTGGTGTTTTCACTCTCCCTGTCCCCGTTTCCTACGCCTATGTCTAAGCACAAAACCTTTCACGTGGTTTTCACTTCCTGCAAGTATTAGTTTCGTTAATAGTATTGCAACCAATGTAATCACATGACAATGAGTCACATAAAAACTCCGTATTTTTATGCAATCGAGCAAGCGTGCGTTCCGTAGACGCGAGAACCTCACGAAAACTCAAAATCACGCAACAGTGCGCGACATGGCGCCATTTTCAAGCGAAGCAAGTGATCATCCTGGTGGCAATTTTGCGTCTACGAAACTCAGCCCAGGTATGAAACTCCAAAGGCAGTAGTTTGAATTTGGGTTTGTTAATTGCACAAATAGGCACATTGTGTGGAAAACCACGTAAAAGCTTTTTCACTGTTTCACCCTCGCTTTACTGAACTCGTCTTAATTTTCATTTCCGTAGTGCGTCATCTGGTCGTATAGTCGCAAGCGCTTGGTGGCTGTTCACCCTAATCATTATATCATCCTACACGGCCAACCTGGCTGCTTTTTTGACCATTGAGAAAATGATAGTCCCAATCCAATCACCTGATGACTTGGTGAAAACCCACTCCACCATTAAGTATGGGACCGTTAAAAGTGGTACCACAAGAGAATTCTTCGATGTAAGTGCAGGAGGGCTTGAATACGCATGTCCGCACCATTTCTTAGAAATGTTCAGTTTTATTCTTTGTCGATGTTCACACAATTCTCATTGAATTCACCAAGCCTCGAGGCAAGAAGCGATTTGGTTCGTGGTGTGCCAAAGCCAGTGCCGGATTGCATTTCACCCTGTTCAGCTGCCACTTTAAAGATATTTGGAGTTGTCAACCGAAGTGCATTCGTATTTACAAACATCATTACGTACACGTATTTACGTCACCGCCAATTGGTCTCCATTGATGATGAGGAACTTGTAAGTAAATGCAGAAAACGTACTGAGAGTGGCGTAGATGAAATAAGATCCCACAGGACATTCCTCTTATCGACCGAGATCGAATTTATTCCATTCCCTTCGAATAGGACTACATGCCGCTTTTTTTCGGCAGATTTTAAAAAACTTCGCCCAGACTGTTCATGTGGCGGATCCCAACCTATTGTTTATGTACTTGCGCGATATGTTACAAATTTACTCTAGTCATAGAGAACAGTATTAAATGTAACGACTTGTTACCTAAGAAGGGGTAACAAAGGTGAAAACAACGGTAATTTTATTTCTGAATGCAATTCCCTACGGCCCGCGTATTTTCGAATTTTGTGGTTGGCCAACCAGTAAGATCGACACCTTGCGTTCTAGACCTGTCGAACACCGTACGTTCTTTTTGGTAACTGAGAAAACAAGTCCGAAGGAATTTTTGAGATTGATTTTATAAGAGTAAAACCTGAACCTAAGTCGATTTCGTTTTTTAGTCAGCTAAACAGGGAGAAAGACAGGTTAGGGTCCAACACTAAAACAGGACCCCGGCTCATAACCTTAAGAGACGAGAAGGATCAAAATCGACATACGGTGACTGCCAGGACGAGGGCACAATGTGTGTGCTCCCCCCCCCGCCCCCTCCACTCCAAGGCTTTGAAGACAGAGAAAACTTAATCCGGCACTAGGCGGAGGTGTTGTTGCCTGAAGGTGCAGGTCTCGATTTTCAAAATGGTGTGGACTTGAAAATTTCGCTTTCGATGACAATCTTATCGATTACGCTTGCGATTAATGTTCATGCAATCTCGACACCTTTCATATTTTTGGTAACTGCGAATGGTAAACGCATCTGGAATGGTTTGCTGCACGAATGCATGGCATTTCAGCGTACACTGTCATGAATTAGCTGCATGTCATTGTGTGTGAAAATGCACTTTAGGAAGTCTGTGTACAGAGGGTTGAGAAAGGTCTTCTGATAACATCAGTGTGAATGCAGGCTACACTATGTAAGCTGGAAAAATGAAACATATTATTTTGTTTAAAACGATTCAAACTTTCTCACGGAACACTCAATGATAAATGTCACACGGATATCATACGAAAAGCCTTTCAATTAAACATACTTGGTGGATGTCGCTTTCACAGGCAGGCTTTTGTGTCTTAATTATATTATCACTGTTCATTCTTGGCTGCACTTTATTCAGTCAACTGACGCATGCCGGGCGTGCGTTCAGTAGACGCTACGACCTACGCTAGAACCTAGCAAAAACCTAGTCATAGTCACGTGTTTTCATTTAAAATACACGGCAATATCTCACGTAGTCTCGCGAAGTCTTGCTTTTAAGCGAGGTCCTAGCGTTACTGAACGGGAGGCGGGTTAGCCATCCGGAGCATTTGATTGGTTCTCGGCGACGATTGATTTCCGGCGCACAAACCAATTAGGTGTCTCAGCCGGTTAACCCGGATGAGCTGGCGTAAGTCGAGCGAGTGAATCAAGTGCAGTTTATGATATATTTCCACAGCTCCATCTCTGGGCGAAGCGCGGCAGGAGTCTGGTGGATTTGTTCCCTTATCATAATCGCCTCGTACACCGCAAACCTAGCGGCGTTTCTTACGATAGAAAAATTAATCTTACCCGTTGAGTCAGCTGATGAGCTGTCACGCCATAGCGAAATATCATACGGTATTCTTCGTACCGGTGCTACGAGAAAATTCTTTGATGTAAGTTTTATTTACAAGAGAGTATACCGTAGATTCTGAACTGTTCAGGGTGTCATTATATCAATGTTTTATCTTCTTGTTTCAGTAGTTTAAGTCATCGAAAAACCAGTGGTTCTGTTATAACTGCACTACAATGTGCAAGGCTTAAAAAGTCAAAATACACTTTACTGTTTTCGCTACTAAATCAGTGGAATGGTATCAGTGAACGGGACTATTTTCTACATTACAGTCTTGTAAGCATTTGCTTTTCTTTTGGTCGAAAAGGTGTGTTTTGAAGGTAATTTTGCTGTACATTGTTACATATTCAACAATCACGACTGGAAATTTTATCTCAATTTTTAGATTGAAGAAATTGATGATGAGTTTGTTAAAAGAGCTGCTAAGTCTAGTTTTGGCTAAACTGGCTTGCGTTCAAATTATTTTACAAATCTTTCATCTAAACACACCGTGGTTCTTTAAAGGTAAGAATAGTATTTAATGCCCACGTAGATACTTAAAACGATGGCAGAGTCTTTGTTTTATTCGTGAATGTAAATTTTTGCATGATTGTACGTTTCATAATTTTCGTTTAATCGATTACTGTAATTTTGTACAGCACACGCTTGTTTGAGGTCACGTGACTACAACCATTGCTACCGGATGATGTGAAATCATAGTTTCCGCTGTCTCGAGTATTTCAATTGCTGTTAAAACGTGACATTCTCTTTGTATTTTCTTCAGAGACGAAGTATTTATATCACTAAGCACTATAGACCGACTGTTGATATGTGAATTAAATGTTTATGTTTAGAACTTAATTCTTTTTCAGAAATTTGAAAAAAATCCTAATTATTTTGCAGACGACTTAGACTAACTCAGTGCCACCTAGTGGCTCTTTTATTATTTTACACCACAAGATTTTGATGGTACCTTGCTAGTTTTCGAACGAATGTGAAGCCCTTGCGCTTTCTATTGCTCACCTAAAGCGTATTCCATCTAGGAAGCGAACATTTGGTTTACACCCCTTAACACTGCGAAATTGGTCGCAACGTATTCACGGTTGAGAAGTCATTCCTGTGCTTGCAAAGAGATGACAGTTCGATATTCCTTGTAGAGCCTCGTCTCAACAATAACTGACTGGCAGTTCTTTCGCTGTAATTTTCACAACCGTCTCACTTTCTACCAAAACAAAACCTAGTATCTAGCTATTTGGAGTCCATATTTTAATCCGCCAAAACATTGATCTTCATGAAATGTCAAGCCTACTCGATATTGTTTCACGATCAGCGTCATCTCTTTTAGTAACATTTCCATTCTTAGCAATTTCATTTGGGATGCTCGAAAGCACTCAACCAAATTTCGTGATTAACGATGACCAAATTTCTGACAATTCACAAAGCCCAAAAATTTGGCGAGTATTGCATGGAAACGTTATGTAATCTTGTATAATACTATTTGCGATGCGTTAACGTAAACGCATATTGATTACATTACCCTTGGCGTTTGTTCATTTGATTTGACTTAATATGCATCGTTCTAGACATCTAAGGTAACTGTGTTCAAGAAAATGAGCGAGCAAATGAAGGCCTCTAATGACGTTTTCGTGGACAGTATAGAGGAAGGTGTACAGCGAGTTAGAGAATCGAAGGGGAAGTATGCCTTTCTACTTGACGAGCCTACGAACGACTATCATAACCAAAAACTGCCTTGCAATACGATGAAAGTAGGCAACAACCTCGACTCCAAAGGATTCGGAGTCGCGTGTAGTGCTCATAATGCATACAGGTGGGTAAATTTGTTGAAAACGCAACTATTCATGAGACATTTGGGGTTTTTTTTACCCCGAGCCTGAGCCAGGCTGTCATAATCGATATACTAATTATTGATCGTTGCTTAGCCGCAAAACTGAAGAAAATCTAGTACTTAATCGCTAATTTATCTTAAAATGCCTCAATTTTAAAAATTCAAAGACGGCTCATATTTACTTTTCAATTTCAAAAGCAGTCTTTTGCCTTACTCATTGTTCGCTTCTTGACTGAAACTCGTACGCTAAACAGGCGTTTTGGTTTACGACTGCAATTATCTCTACCAGCACGTTCAGCCAAGCCCATGAGTGGGCCGAGGACTTCGCTGGATACTCTGGGGTAAACGGTGCACGCTTTTTCGCCTACTTTCGTGCAAATCTCGTTAGCGTAAGACTTGCTTAGTGTTCAAATTAATGGTGTACTACATGACTAGATAAGAGAAGGGACGCGCTATAATGATTTTTCTGACAAACAAAACGTCTAATAGTCATGCAGTGCTGTACACCGATTGTTGGACAATACACAGTGATATACATGTAGTTCCTTGGCGGCACTCCAACAGGTGAGCGGCACCTACGGGGACGCGGGGTGACCCACAACTGACACGACTGGTGGTGGCACGGAAAGCACAGAGAGGCATCGGTGTGGTGAGCGGGGATTACACAAAAGTGGAAATTATTGGAAAACAGCATGATATCAGTGGTATCAGGGGGGGTTTAGTAGCACCGTTATCTTCCGCCATAGGCATCCACAATTCTATCTAAGCCATTAACATTCTAGCGTAGTCCGAAAGTTTTATGCTTTGAAAGTCCAATATTTAAGTAAACGTATATAAACGAAACGCTGTTTTCGAATCAAGACGAATACTCCACAGATCTCATTGTCCGACCTCTATTAATTTACGGACTACATGAAAATGAGCCCAAATGACCTTCAAACTAACATCATAGATTTGGCCATGGTAAAAGGGTTTTTGAAGAGGAAATGATACACCAACCATGTCTTGGTGGTCATGTCTTCTCAGTATGTCTTTACTGATAACGAAACGCTTCAATTTATTGAACAGAAATGCCATAACACTGGCAATTCTTCGGATGAAAGAAGATGGAACGTTGAGAAAGTTTAAAACGAGATGGTGGTACGATAAGGGCGAGTGTGGACCACCAGATGGCGATAAAAAGGTTTGCCAGATTCTTCTTTGTAATATTAATGAGACTTTTGACCTAAAGTAGGCGGTTTTCAAGTTTGTAAAATGTCAAGATATTACTACTCGAGGAAATCATAATACGCCTTTTTATTCCGATCCTAGAACTTTGTACTGATTAACCATGACTGGGGATGTCTGTTGCATGCGGGTTTCTGGTCTTAACTATCATTTAAAATGTCTAACCACTAGATGGTGTCTTTACCTGGCTGTCCATATCGTGTATTCCAGGAGTCCTCCATGAGTCCTCTCACACTCAGTAATGTTTCGGGTGTCTTTTATATTCTGGTCGGAGGTCTTGGTTTGTCGATGGTGATGTCTGTCGTCGAAATTGTGTACAAATCCAAACTGGCTTCGAGAAAGAAGAAGGTATACCATTACTTCTTATGAGACAACTTGAAGTTGATCGATGTTTTCTTGAACGGCAAACCTGTTCCGTAGCGATGGATCCTTCCGCTATGGATACCATGTGTGTCACCGTAAACCGTGAACCATCGCTTTCTCACCGGCTATCTCTCACCGTGGTCGCCAACCTGTAACCTCCGGTATCCCGCTAATCATTCGCTTCCACTTCATGCCATAAACGTTCCAGTCAACAATACTCCACCTTTGCACACGCCACTGGTTCCCTGTTAGGTCAATTCTGGCGCTATGCCGCCGTCGTCCTATAAGCAACGTCTCTAATTTAAAACAGCTACATAACTACTCGGGAGAGGAACAACACTTTGTCGTGATCTGTGTCATTCAAAAAACTGTAGTAAGTAGCATCTAGAAATCCATGATTTCATCATTTACGCGAATCGTAACGCGACCCCACTTAAACTCCCTCCACTTCAGTAGAAGTGTGCAACAAAACAAAAAACGATTTGGTAAATCAAATGACGACCTTTAACCAATATTTTTCATTTTCAGACGAGTTTCAAGTCAGCGTTAAAAGCGAACTCGAGATTGTCAGTCCGCGGCGGGGCTGAAGAAGGGAACCCAGGGGTAGGAACTTATGCCGAATCGCCGTTGTTGACACCACAAGTCCCGGATATGCCCAAGAATAGAACACCAAACAGTAGTTTAGTACGAATAGTTGTTGCTAATGCACCACAAAGCATGCAAAGCTAAACTCATATGAATTGTACGTCTGGATATTTTTCTTTTAATTCATTCTCCTTTTTTTCTTTTCCTCTGTTTTTTCACGTCTTTCCGTTATAATGATCGTTTGAATGTCGTACCGTACACAGGTACAGTAGAGCTTCTACAGGCTTCAATATTTTGCGTCTTGAGAAGAGGTTAGTATTGTGGAACAACTAGAGAAAATCGCCGAGGTCCAGTGTTCAACGTACAGGTATTCGAAGACCAACGTACTGTACGGGTCAGTAATTCAGTGAACGCCCGGATGCTCGAGGCCGGACACTAACTTTTGGATACCCACAGTTTTTTTTTGCCCCTGTCAAAGCATGTGAGGCGTTTGGTGGTACCTAATGTGGTTAGAGCATTTCGTTGATGTATGTGTATACGCCTATGTTATTTGTATTATAGGCTTACTAATGGCTGATGTATGCTTCATCTATTATTTGGATATTTTCTTCTGCTTTGTCTCAGATGTAGATTTGGCATGTCTGTGATTAATTTACTCCAAATCTGTTCCGTAAATTTTAGATAAATTACATTCCAGAAGCCGTTAATCAAGCTAGCCTTGAATGGTGATTTTGGGAAGATCACTCAAACTCACACCGTGGAGTACCGTGTCCATTTACTTCAACGGATAAGCTAAGCACCGAGTAGCTCAGTATGGTACATCAAGTAACTTCGAATCGTTCATTTTTCAATGCCGTTCACAAAACTATTCCTTTTAATATAACGGTCGTGCCATTTCGGAAGCACAACTGACGTCATTCGTAATGGATTAGCAAGGAATCAAAACTTATCTTGAATTCCTATATTTACTTGTCTTCACTGTTCACGTCCGGTTTTGCTTTTCGTTTCCATCGAATTTACCGCTGCATGTCGTTGCATGCCTGAGGATGTACAGTGTACATGTACATGTATAGTGGTGTACTGCGCACTTAGTAGAAGAGGTCTGCTTGATGCAAAGTAAAGTAGGCAATGAGCTTATTGTGAGTGTTGGTTTAACTCGGGTGCAACTGTTGACTGGATAAGTGTACAGGGCCCGGTCTCTAATCTTTGTACTCGAAACGAACTCGAAACTAGTTTTGGCAATTTCTCTGCTCCTTTTGTGCGAACTTAAGATAATTGGTTATCAGACTGTGCTCGAATACATTATAGTTTATGCATAGGAGTTTCTAGCTCAAGTTTGCCCTTGAAGACCCTTATATTCGTGCTACAAACTCGAGTAAAAACTCGAAATTTCGAGTTCAAACTCGAACTTATTGCTTTAATATTGGGTTTACAAGCTGTGAACTAAGGGCAATAAATTAACTACGTAAGTTATTATGTACTCGAGCATAGAATAATAGACACTTATCTTGAGTTCGCCCAAAAGTAAAGTAGAAAATGCCAAAGCTAATTTCGAGTTCCATTTCGAGTAAAAAAATTGGAGACCGGGCCCTGAACGGAATTTTCAGTCGTACTTGTCAGGATAAAGTGTTGAATCGGTATGATACTTGCTCTGTGTTGCATGCCTCATTTGGAGGTGACGAGACTGAAATGTAACGTTTTGTAACTTAAATTCTTCGACAGTTGTATAGTCCGAATAAGAACTTCTCTCAAACGTTAAGTAGATTGTCATCTGATAGGTGTTTGGCCTTGTACTAGACAGTGACCACCGTCTCTAATTGAACAAAAGGCCAGCTAGAAACGGTGGTCACTGAACCACTCGCTATCATTTCGTCAATCAAAAAATTAATGTTTCTGTCTCCTCGACACCACATTACGAAAAAATCATGTGGACTAACGACTGAACTACAATAACTATTGACTCAATGATATTTGTGTGAACGTGCTGATTTTCTACGTTTTCGACACTTGCTGTGCTTTACGGCATGACGCCACCACTTTCTGATTCTATAGAAGGAAGTATTTTGACTAAATTCACAATTCCATGGAAAGTCGTTGGTGATGCAAAAACATTACACGATACAAGAGGGTGCATTTAGACTTGAGCCGCAAACCCACTTTCTTCTAAAAGAGTAAGTTTTGATTGCTGCATCTTTCCGTGAATTATTAAAGCTGTCACTACTTGTTCCTTGCTTAGATTGTAAGTGGTCTCTGAAAAGAACAGAAAGGTCCTAACTGCTGGAGACTGATGCTGAACCAGTTGCCTTTTTACCCGGCTGATCAGTTTTCTGAAGTCCACTAGCAATCGTTTCTTACTAGTGTAAGGAGCAAGTCAACAGCTTTAATTTACTTGCCCTGCGTTTCATATGTAGGCAGTGGCTGCACTTAATTTACTTCGTTATCAACCGGTCAAGACATCTGATTGGTTTAAAAACCGGAAGTCGTCTTCGAGATCCAATCAGGTGTCTTAGCTAGTTGACACGAATGAACAGCCAGAGTGAATCAAGTGCACTTAATTATACAAGCGGAAACAAAGTTGAAACTCTGCAGTTTATTCATGTGTTTTCCTTTTATGCAACTACCAAAATGGCCGACTTGCGATAGTTAGGTGATTTTATGTTTTCGTGAGAATGTTGTGCCCATTGGAAGTCGTGAATGCCCCCCCCCCCCTGAACTTGTGTTGTTGACCTATGTCATTGGTCGATATCTGACCTTAAAGAGGCCTGGAAGGCGACTTCAAGCAACTGACTGTGAGTACATGCGCGCATTTATCATAAGTGGGAGGGAAATTAGAAACACTGAGGTAACCACAGAGTTTTTCCTTCGCGCATATTTCCAAAATCGTAAATTTTGCGATTTTTCCTGGAAATTTCCTCCCTGGGGAAAGTGAATTATTCTGTACTACACGTTGCAAAATGGTACTTTGGTAAGGAATTGTTTAAAAGACATTTTGGCGAGCTTTCGCGTTCCATGCCTCTTTAATCTGTAACGCCTTACAAACGACAAACAGCATGTACTAACCAGTTCCCTCAGAAAACTCGATTTCCTACTGCTCAGTGTACGGTAATTTCTCGCTTATTTCGCACGAAAATAATTGACGAAGTTGTCATTTCCTATTTTTCAAAAACCGAGCCGATTACCTCCAGCCAGTGCTGCGAAGCCTTGACTTGTGATGAACTTCTGAGACATCCAGCAACTGATACACTCGCTGATTCAAATAACCTGCTGTCTTTATAGCTGGCTCTTCATTGGCTCTCGTTGTAACTGCTGATTCTCTTCACTGCAACTCTTTAACTGCTTAACTGCTTTAATGCTTTTTCTTACTAATCCAAACCCGTGCTTGAATGTGTATTTATCGACTAATGCAGTGTTCTAGAACTTTTCACCAACAATCTACAAACATATACTAGTTAAATTAATTAATAAATGTGTTAGATTTAACTGACGACTTAATACCAGTCTGCCAATGATTGGGTCACTTGAGCAGAGAATTTCCAGCAAAACTGATCCGAGGTACAGTGTTTTTTCATCGAAAAACAAAATGTGTCACTGACAAATATTCAAAGTGAAATTGCGAGAACACTGTTACAGTTTTCGAAATTATCCATTCGTGTTTGTATAAGCTTTTCATAAACCCGAATGTTCCGGCAGAAAATCTTCCTACACACCCTTGATTTATGGTCATTTCAGGTAGCGACTTAGCTGAGGTAACATGACTTGAATGTTGAATGTATTTGTGAGAGTGTGAAAAAAAATATATTATTGTTGATAAAAAAAGATGTGAGCGGCTTCAAAAATGAGTCTGGCGCAAATAAGAACCAAATAAGCGTTTTGTTCAATCTTTAACTAGTGCACGTGCTGTTCAATCTCGCTGGTCGTCCTTTGATCTCAATCAATTTTGACATCACCACCATCTGTCAAACCAGTATCTACCCTACTCTAATACTCGGGATCCAACGTACTCTGCACGCAGTACCCCCGCACCTTACTTTCGTCGATGTCACCCAGTTCTCTATACCTCATCATAAACCAGTTTCTTGTAGAACCAAACCTAGTTTGCACGTTTGTTCCGAACATTCGCAAGTATCCAGAGTTCGGACTGTAGGCAAAATAATATGCACGAGATAGCTTTTCAACATGTACACATGCTCGGTTATAAAATCCGATATAGAAAATAAATCCCGATGAAGAGGGTTTCCGGTAGGAGAAATGTGCCCTCATAAACACGCAGTCAAACAAAGACAGACTTTCTACAATTTTGTGATTTTTTAGAATTTTGTGAACAGGCCTCGTAGAAGTGAACGCTTCCGCCAAAGTAGTGCAAAGCAATAACAGTGGCTTATTTTGTGCCTTCAGTTTTCAAGTCACCCTCTGTTGAAGTATTGACTTTACAGATTTGATGAGAATTGAAACGTCAATAATAGTTTGAGTTCAGATTTCTACAACATTCAACTTTCTTTAATAAGGCTAATATCTACAGTTTATTTTAGAAGTTACTTAGGCAAAGTGGCCTCTAGAGATTTCATCAATTAATATTTTATTGGGATTTCAATAAAGCGTGCATGGTTTTTAAACATTTTCAATTTCCAAGTAGATCATTTAAAGTTCGAGCTTGTTCAGTAGATTGAAACGTTTCAAAGAAGACAATTTCAGGGCACCCAATGGGGTGCCCTACATTGCCGGGTCGTCAATTTCATAAGCCCAAATCTATTTTCAGCTCCAATACTCACCAGCCATCCAGGTGATGTCATCGGGGACTGAAGGTACGCAGACGAACGTTTGACTGTCACGTGAGGTCACAATTAAGTTCAAGCAAGAAGCGCCAAAGACGGAAGATATTTCTAACACATTTGATCAACGTTTCCATTACAGAGAGTGAGATGTCAATACATTTAGAGGTCACTCTGACAAGAACGCTGTTTGAGAGCGACTGCAAGGCCTGCGTGACCAGACTGTTATTAGTTATGCAAACATTGCAGAAAAAGGACCGGGTCATTGAGGGCTCATATTTTACTTAATATTGCGAAAATACTGTTATTATTTTGAGCAGCACATTCGTTAGTGTCGCTTTATGAGACAGAATTGTTATTTTTGTTTACGTTATGTTATTGTATGTAGTTTAAAAATTAGTGTATTCGAATTTTAGCAGACAGTCTCCAAAGTCTTTTAAAGCTACAGTTTGCTCCTGTTTAGCTGTCAACGTTTAATTTCTTAAACAAAACGCTTCAAACGGGTGTTTAAAACATTTAAACACTTATCCGATCTTGAACTACTGTCGAATGCGCCAGGCAATTCAAGTCAGAGGCAGTGCGTACATGCATCGTTTTCGAATTCTTAATTTTAGGAGATTTTGCTTGGTAACAAAAATAGAATCCTTCCGCGGTAAGGAATATTACGATACCAATTTTATAAGAGTAAAATACCGAAGTTGACTTTCATCTTTAACCAGCTTTAGCTGTTGAAAATCAGCTTTAACTGGTTAAAACAATTATCAAAGTTGTGCAAAGCTTTGTGTAAACATACTATACATCATTGCAGTTTTATATTGTTTTTAAAATAATTCACTTGTTCATAATTCATACTTCTTACCCAGATAAAATGTGAATTCGATTTTTCAGCAGCAACATTACCTATTTATTGTATTTACGTGTACTCATGAAATAAATAAAATTTCGGTGTACAAGAAAAGTTCGATTTACAAAGTTGGATTTCAAGCGTTCACAAGGTATACAACGTCATTACTGTGCGATGGTAGAGTTGGACCCTTCAAGACTGGGTAACATGACTTTCTAAGACAATTTACTTTTTGGGATAAGTGTCTTGGTGCCGACGAAGCAAGTCCGATGCAAACACCGCATAGTGGAAACATTTGTCCTTTGGTATTTTACCAAACGTATTCATGAGGGGTCCACCTTGACAGCCAAACGATGCAACTGATTGAAAATGCGGAGCGACCGTCGACTGGATGTTGTTTTTTGCAAAGAACGGGGTATGGTCACACCAGAGCTCTTGTCTGAAATTTTTATTTGACGATTTTTTTTCGAAAATATGCTTTTAATAGTTGCCTGTTCATATTTTGACCACCTTAAGATAATCCATTGAATTATCAATATTAAAAACATGTATCTTACCAAATTTGTGCTAATGTGGTAGTACTTGTCTATTCGTCAATAACTTTTGAGTATGGACCTCTGTTCAATACTTCTGGCTAAGTCAGTGTGCACCTAATTGGAAGGTCATGAATAGAAGGTGTTAGGGCACTGGTAAACTGCTTCCTGATTCACAAAGCTTCAATGGAAAGTTAACTGTACATATTTTTGCATGTAGATATGATTTCTAACTTTCACAAATCAACAGCAGGCTACAAATTTTATTTCCTCCGAAGCAAACGATGTCTGTAGTTCAGGATATCGTAGATTAACTTAAGACGCGTGGGTATTAATAATTGGTCTAAAGTACATTAACTATGCTACACATCCTCATGTTGGTGATGCCTTTTGGTGAATCGCGAGCCCACATTCAAAGTCAGGCAATAGATACCAATTTGTTGTCGTATTCAGTGGTTTCCAAACAATCTAGCATGAAACGTCCCACTTTTGCACGAGGGATTAGGAACGCCTTTCCTGTGACACCTCTCCAAAATGTGTAGGGAACAAACTGTCCAACCTCCACTTTAATTTCGTCACCTATAAAGAAGAGAAGTCTTAAATATATGTCATGCATAAATTTTTGAAAAGTAAAAACTCATCAAAAATACTTGACTGCACTATAAAGCCACGTTCTATTCAACGGGAATAATTGGTTGCAAAAGCTATTTGTTCAAGACATGAACCTTGTCGGCGCATAGACTATGCCAGGAGTAGACTGACACTGTTTTGTGATTAATTTGTTCTATTTTAATGCTCTACACTTGATGAACATTATCAATGAGGTCAGGACAGTGACGATGTAATTTGTTTGCAATAAAATAGCAGGGAACATTTTAGAAGATTCCAGTATGTAAGTGATTGATATAGTCTGGAACATTCTAGAACCTCTAAGTGATTTAGAATGATTGGGTAGATTCTGGAAAGTTTTAGATTGTGCTTTAATTGGTGAAAAGTTCCAGAACATTGTAGGAGACTTATATACCCAGGCACCGGTTAGTGACAGTTAGTCAGTAAAAGTGGAAATTAAGTTGAAAATCAGTTTAATTCAAGTTGAAGTTGAAGCTGAGTCAGTTGAGTCGAGTTTAAGTTACAACTGAGTGGCATTTGCAGAATCAGCATCAGTTACGTTAGCCAATAGGGAGCCAGCTATAGGGACAGCAAGTCATTGAGTTAACGGGAGTAACAGTTGCTGGAAATGTTTCAAAAGTTCAATACAGCACTGTCTGGAGCATATAACAGACATTACATCGGTCGTTTTGTTTGAGTGGGCGTGTGAACATACGGTTGAGATTAATAAAGTGCTTAAATCGAAACTAACTTTAGCCTATCGTCGCATCAAAAGCTGTTAGCGACTGTCAGTAACAACCTGCGCCCACCCATCCACGAGAAAACCGTGACAGACTGATTCAGTGGCAAGGCGATGTTTTTTAGTTCTCACACGACGACAACATTTACGCCTCTTACAGTGCAACGTTTTGTTTTGTACAAATATCACCCAGTATAAAAGTGGAAGCAGAGATGGGAAGGACAGACCAAAATGGGAAAGACGGTCCTTCAAATGGGAAGAATGAGTCCTAAATGTGAAGTACGGATCTTCAAATGGAAAATATGGACGACAGATGACAGATAGGAAACGGTGGGATCATGATGAGACAGGCAGGAGTTTTGAAAGTGGCGACATTGTACGATTTACGGGTACGCCAATAAAAGTTGCAATTAATTTCCAAGTTTTGAAGTGGGATAACGCTAGCAATATGACAATGACTGTACCGAATGACGTCATTCTCAGGAGCTGCATTTATTTTAAATGAAGCTTAGCTTTTTATTTTTTTAGTGTGCGTAAATTAGCACTGTGGCAACAAAGTTAATGAGAATTTAGCGTTTGTAAGGCGACACGACGGGTACAATCGTTAACTAAAAGGTAACTACCTATGAAGGCATTACCAAGTCTGCGCATGATCCAGTGGCGGATTTAGGGGGGGCCAATGGGGCCACGGCCCCCCCTAAAATTGTACCAGATCCCATTNAACTCACAATCCAGGATCCGCCCCTGTGATCGTGATGATGACAGTGATAGCATATTATGCAGTGATAACGAGTGTATAGTTGTAAAGGTAGTGGCAGTGGTAGTGTGATGCGTCACGTACATGGATGCGTATGAATATAACAAGTATAACAGACATAAGGATGGTATTTGGTGTCATTACGGCAATGGTAGTCATCACTCGATATGACGACCTGCAATGAGCTCGCCAATGTGTTTGACAACCTAAGAAAATCTCAAGTCGCCACGAAGTAGTCCCTACAGCGAGTAACAATGTCAGACAAATTCACCCAAAACTTGTTTGTAAATTAATGGTGACTTTGAAACTTTAAATTAATGTTTTTCCTAAATTCAGTAACTTAAAAGGTTACTAAACTCTGTTTTGATGTCAATCAAGCCTCCTTCTGTTACCTGTTAATGCATCATTGGTGTCAATCTTGAAAAATAAAAGCAGGAATCAACTAAAGACTCATACTCACTATTTCACAAATTGGACATTACGGTCCTTGGTGAGTGGTCTTTTCCCACAGTTGCCGTGTAATTCGCAAAAGCGTAGGTCACGCTTGCCCGTTCAGCAGACTTTGAAAAGAGTTTTCAAATTTTTAGGGTTGTCGAGGGTTAGAGAGTATCTTTTCGTTTCCGGGGAAAGCCGTTTTAGTAACTGTTAATGGGTCAAAAACGGGTTTGGTATCCTTTTAAGTTCACAACTGTTCTGTTTGAGTCGTGAAATCAGCACGCGCTCAGAATACAACGCGAAGTGCGTAAACAAACGGAAGTCGGTAGTGTTCGGCAAAAATCGGGCAAGGTCAGACCATGAAACGCTCTCCAGTGTTTCAAATTTTCTGCGTTCTCCGTAGGTAAGAAGGATTCAGTAAGATAGAGTTAGGATTAGGAAACTCAAATACAACTCGGAAATACATATGAATAAATTATGAAGTCTTTTAAATATGTGTAAGTGATCGGAGAGTCAACGCTGTTGGCTGATGGAATATACGACAGCTTTGGATCGTCTGACGCGGCAATTTGTCGCGTGAAGGGTAATGTTTGCTGCAGTACCCAGCGAGTGGTGAATATTTACGGAAAAATGGAACAGATATGCGTAATTTTTAATAATGGTGACAGCAGCACGACGTTTTTATTTTCCTTTTTCTAGTCGGCGACCTCTGACCCTTCTCAATTTTCCATTGGCAACTTGAGATTTTCACTAAGTAGCATCAATAGACAAGTTGGGGTCGACCACTGAAATAATACACTACACTTTATTGATGAGAGACGCTAATAAATACAGCTTATGGAGATTCCGTGAAGAACCGGACGAGACCGATAAACACGGAGCCACGTGCGTAACGATAAGCGTTTCATGTCCATCTTGCAGCAGAAGAATTGTAGTGCTGAGAACCACAGACGTTTAATTGTCGACGCAATGGAATTTAGGATGAATGATGAAGCGAGTTTAAATCTCAGATGAAAATGCACTAAATGACCAGATCAATGCACTAAATGATCTCAAACTTTGGGATTAAAACTTGTACGCAAATAGAAATCGTATTGTATAGTTGAAAATTTATGTTTGAATTAAAAGGCCTATAAAACTAATTGGCTGATTAAGACCCGCACCCATTAAGGCTCGAAAGCTAGTTTCTTTAATATATGCATGCCTTATTTTACTGGATTTTCAAGTGTTTTACCAGTCTCTGTTATCTAATTTTATGCTGTTTCGACATGTCATTTTAAATCAAAAATTCATAGCAACGAACACCTGCTGAAATAGACCATGGCATCGAATCAAGGGAGTCACTGTGATTGCACATGACAGTTTGGTGAAACATATCGTATTGTACTCGTTTTTCGTCCGCTTTATCGTAAGTAAAATACTGCCACACCGGTTCAGTTTATTAAGTTTCGTGTACGGACTCATCCCTAGAAAATAACAGGACAAACCTGGATCGACGTCGTTTGTGAGCTGCGCTGGTTTCACTACCGTGACATTTACACCCTCACGCTCCTGTAGAAAGTCTTCCATTTCCCCCATGTCTTTGGTAAACCTTCCCAAAAACAACGGCTTCATGATCCATTCAATGACAAACGGCTGGCCGGGATTGTCTGAAATAACAAATCAACTTCTGTGCGGACTTTTCTGTGCACTAAATCTAAAGAGCGAAAGTAAATTACATCCAGTAATGTATAAACCCAACAATTCTCCAATTCTGATCAACGCATCGGCGTCGTTCCGTGTTTAGTGTATCTAGGATGGTGCACCAGAACAACGTACTCTCGCTGAGCAACAGCAGTTCAATAGCAGTGTGGACGGCCTCCTCGATCACTAAACCTGTCGCCTCTCTACTTCTTTCTGAGTGGTTACCCAAAGACCATGTGTGTCAGACTCGTCCAGCAGATGTAAACGTGACTGTGAGGGTGAGCATTTCGTGAAAACTGAGATACACAGTATGTTTAAATTGTTTTAAATCAGTCATATTGAAACGGTATTCGCCTCTGTTGTGTATCTTACTTTGTCAAATAAACAAGGAATAGAAAACAACCTGTTAGATTTGGATATAATGACTAATATGTTAGTGTGCATGTAATTGATATAGTGAACTTGAGTAGTTTATTTTCTTAACACGAGCCTACTTTATATTTAGTGAGGGAGAGTATTGTGTACTTAGTCACACAATAACAGGATGTTTGTAGGTTGTTATTGTTTATGAGTTTAGTAGTTTAATTGGTATTATGTCATGCGATTCCTAGTACAGGAAGTGTGTCATAGGTAACGCATCATATGTTGTTATGTAGTTGTGTGTATATATATTGTGATGATATGTAGAATAAATCAGTTCAGTGTTCAGTTTAATTCTGTTCGTTTCACTGCGTAGTTCATGGAGTGTCTACTTTATTTGACAAAGTAAGATACACAACAGCCTCCATTCATAATTTTGTTCATTTTTTTCCAGAATCAAATTTTAATTCCAATTTTAAAAGTGATATCTCTGACATTCTTTTCATGATTTCAAGATGAGAAGAAATGCGCAAAACCAATTATAGGTGGCCATGTTCTAAAATTTATGACAAGTAAAATTTTCAATAACTGTCTTCAATTTTCATGAGAAATGACACAATAAGAACTCTTAATGTCGTTTAAGTCATTGCACTGAATAATCGTGTGGTCAAATATAATCCGTCTGCATTCAAACGAGTGCCGCTTTGGACCCCGTATAACATGCGCGCGCCCAGCTCATTTGGCGAAGTGGGTAAAAAGGTCCGTCTCAGAGAAACAAAAACTCCGAGAAAATAGAAAACGAGACAAAAGTCGACTGAAAAGGCAGGAACTACCAACATTCCGCGAATGCACAACTCACGAATGTACATGTAGCTCTGAACGATACCCAGTGAATCTCAATCTCAAAAATTCGAGCCCCCATTTTTAGGCTGGGTGCGTGCATGTATAATTTAAGTCCTGTGACCAAATCAATATCACATGTACTTATACTCACCCTTTGTACACCACGTGGTCATGCATACTATTCTGTTCACGTTTGCTTTATCCATAGCTTCTACAATGCTTCTCATTGTGCTTGTATAGAAAGTTAGAGGGCGCTTAGGAAACATCGTCTGCGTATATCCCAAACACGAAAGGACAGCATCATGGCCGACCAGGCGTTCTTGAAATGAAGCAGGATCGAAGACATCAGCTTCGAATACCTAAGAAGTATAAACTATGTTCATAATGATCGTATGAGGCCGTTGTGGAATAAATACGATAGGCGAAGTGTAACGTAAGTCCGATTTCAGTATTCCAGTAATAATTTTTAGCCAATCAGAAGCCAGGAATAATTACTGTAATGTCGCACTTGGCCTACGATACTTCGACTACTGCTGGCCCCCTTGTGACAGTTTCTATATCTAGATTTCTTTGGTGAAATTTCCTGAAATTTGGCCATGCATGTTTGAGAACGACGTTTCGATATTAATCAAAAGTCGACATCCTCTGGTACAATAGTAGACAGAAAAAAAATATCGTAACAGAATGTTAACTTCCCACATATTGCACTCTAGCGTCCTTTTTGTTTTCCACTTCTTTCTTCTAATTTGGCCAAAAACTAATATCATTTCCAAGCATGTTTCCGAATGATTTTAACCTGTGCTGCCACACCGTTTAGCACATTGGAAACCGTTCACAAGTCTAACCTGTGCCCCTACCCCTCACCCTACCCCCGTCAGGTGCTAACTAATGGTGTGCCCCGATAACGTCTACCTTATTACGTGATGATCACTACATAAAATACATAAAGTCATTTTAAGCTGAATTTTGTCATTTTTACAGGACGCTAATCGCTTAACTGATTCCACTCAAATCTGATTTTGTCACCTGTTTTCACAATCCCATTTGAGATAAAAATGACGTCTTAAAAATTAGACGCACGGATTACACATTTTCATAGTTGTAACTAAGGCTTATATCTAGCAAAGTGGCCTCAGTACAAATTATCAAAGCTAAGGCTTATATCTAGCAAAGTGGCCTCAGTACAAATTATCAAAGCTAAGGCTTACATCCATCAAAGTGGTCTCAGTACAAATTATCATAGCTAAGGCTTACATCCATCAAAGTGGTCTCAGTACAAATTATCATAGCTAAGGCTTACATCCATCAAAGTGGTCTCAGTACAAATTATCATAGCTAAGGCTTACATCCAGCAAAGTGGTCTCAGTACAAATTATCATGTAAACTAAATTGATCCTAACGACCTTTTGCCACCATAAGTAACTTAGAATGCACTTTGGAAAAGTTCAGCGATAGAGGCTGAACCAAAATCACGTCAAATACGAAACTGGACTAGCATAATTGTTCCATGGTGACCGAGTACCATGAAAGGGTTTCTCCTGAAACTAAAATTTGACCAGCATGAATCATGCGCGCACCCAGGAGGGCTCGAAAGAGCCCCCCCCCCTCCCCAATTTGGCGAAGTGGGTATAAAAGTCCGCCTCAGAGAAACAAAAAGTCCTAGAAAAACGAGACAAAAGTCCACCAAAATGGCGCAGACGCACAGTTCACAGGCCTGAAGTTGGTACCCCGTTTTTTTAGTCCTGCCGCTTTTTGTTAGCAAAAGGTCCACTTTGCCAGGGATTCGAGCTCCCACATATTAAAGGCTCGATGCGCGCGCATGATGATCATAAAAATATGAAGCTATGAGGTTGAAGGATCCGAGTAAGCTTCACACTTCATGATCCAATTGTAACCCATTTAGGTAAATCAAGTAACATTTGTCACATTTTGTTGCTTTGATATATCATGAAGCAGAAAGTAACTAGTTACAAACCATGAATCAAATGCACAACTTAAGCATAAAACTTAGAAAAAAAGTGTCCTGTTGTGACAAATAATCATACCTTCAACGAAAGTTGACTTTCAAACAAACAAAACGATTTCAAAACAATTTCAACTACATGTAATATTTTAGCAAGGTCAATTGAATGGGTACTTCACATTCAAAATAGTTACGGCACAAACACCGTAAAATTGCACCAAACTGCTTATTTGTAGCAGCGTGTCTACAAAAATGTACTATAGCCAAATCTTCAACGATGACAACGTAGCCGGTTGAACATGCTTTTCAGTTCATCAAAAGTCGCCATGTTGTCCAACGTGAATTGTGAGTACTTTAACCACTCAATAAGTTACACCTGCGTGATTAAAGTTTACACAGGTGTAAGCTCTTGGATTGAACACAATGGTAGACAAGGGTGTGTAACTCAACATTTTACTGCTAGAATATTAATGAAAACATTGTTTAAGCACTTTTGAACTCGTAACTTATACCACTGACATTCAAGACGGCCGAACCGATCAAAAAGTGAGTCAAAACTTGACACATAAATAGCCCATCGCGCGATTTTGATTTTTTTTTTGCATTTTTGCATTTTACTCGATGCCTCTCCTGTGATGTAGACTTTTGTCTTCAAAGCGAGAAAATAATTTTCGGTTCGACCGCTTCATATAGTCTCGAATCTTAAATTCTAAAATTATTTATAAATAAAAGCTAAACTGCCTTGAAATAGTGCACAAATTGGAATATTTCATTAAAAACCACATGAATTACCCATGTCATTACCTGTGCCCGTGTAACCTCTGTCTCACGGACAATTACGAACACTCAATGGGTGAAATGGTGTATGGATATGTCAGCCAGCACAATGATCTCTAAAATGTGGATTCTCAGTAATTACTTCTTCTTGAAACCCTTTTAAATGTAATGAAGTTACCAAGAACATTCGTTTGAAAAGATTAGAATACGCAATATTGGGGCATTTGTCCCACTTTTTGTTGTTCCTCGCCATCCGGCAACACAACCAAAATGTCCCGATTTTTTACGCACGACGAAATTGAAATATTACATGTATCTTATACTATTGTAATTTTCACGCTGCATAGACTTATTTTCCGGTTCGACTAAAGGAAAAAAACGAGAGATTCATAGATTAGGCCGCAAACGCAATTCCCTATTCCCCTAAAAAACAAAAAACGTCAACGGGCGCTTTTGGGTGTTACATTTCACCTTTGCGTTTTCGCATAGACCCTGATGTCCCGCTTTTTATCCTGATGTCCAGCGTTTTAACCTAATTGTCCCGTTTAACTAGCGAATGTTGACAACTAGTAACTACGTTTCAGAATAACTTTGTCTCTTACTTAAGAATAATGTCGTTATTTTGCAGAGTCCACTTTCTTAGTTACATAGACTGACCTAGGTACAAGGTTTTGGTAACGTATGGAACACAAGTGGTGCTTGGTCAAGTGGGCTATTCTAAGGAAAGTGCTAAACTTTCGAAATTATTGCAATACAACTAAATGATTTTACGTTACGCTTACCCACTAGACAGCGGTACAGTGCCGGAACTAGGATACCATAAGGGGAGCCCAACATGTTGCCTCGGGGAATTGGGCGAAGCGCGATTTTATTTGCACAGGCGGCCCAAAATTTGCGGGG